>APFE030994067.1:0-10725 GCA_000404065.3 Pinus taeda
AACAACACATTGTAAACATATATCACACATCGCTCTCTAACGGTCAGAAAAGTGTAAGATATGTAACACATCCATCATAATTCTCCTACGTTGTTTCCTGGCTCGAGCGCAACATTCTCTTAATACTTCTCCATTGAGAATTGGCCTTCTGTGATGTATAATATAAAAAATGGAAATTTAGTGTTAATGGACTGATCCGTGCCATGACATTGCAACTTCAACACTGGATCACATTTGGAGTTTGTTAATACTACTGCTCATGTTAGCGGAGAACAAATGCACACGTTGATGATATGTTGTGAGGAATATGCCCAAAACAAAAACCTGTTCACTGTAGACGAAAATATGAATTAAAATTCATCAGTAATATACAATATCACTTCGAGAAACCCGAGAGCAATGCTTATATTTCAAGGTGACCATCATCATGGAGTTTGTATAAAGTACACTGACACGTAATAGAAACGATTTTGTATTGACGTCAAGTTTATTAACCGTTAATAATTAATGTGGTGCAATAATAAAAGTAATCACAAAGTAATGACATGTAATAAATATCACAAGTTACCAATATCAAGATCTTAGAATCATCATGCTCATCCAAAAACTTTAACTCTTTCAAGTAGTCAAGTTTACCTAGCAACATCTCTTTAAACTTGGAGTGGAAATTTTTGCATTCCAATTTGGAAAAAAAATTAACACTTTCATGTACTCAAATTTACCCAATAATGTATCTTTCATGTGGTCAAATTTACCCAATAATGTATCTTTAAAGTTTAGTAGGAAATTACTCCATTCCAATTTGGAAGTCATTATATAGGCCTATGTCAAGACTTGCATACAAATGTCTAATACCCATTTACATGCAATTTACAAATTTCTATCTATAAAGTAATTTTTTTTGTGGAACTTATGTTGCCATCCACTCCCATTCATAGTTACTAAAGAAAAATGCTCTCCTCATGGAACATTATTACAACTAACATCATGATCTATTTTTGTATCAATTACCTCTACATCTTCCTACCAGACCAATGATTATCTCTAAGAAAGTTGTCCATACATTAATTTAGATACCATAGTAAGTTTATCAAACATTACATTTATTTCTTCTTCAAATAACATCCCTTTATCTTTCCACAAACTTCAATAGTCACTTTTTAATAATTAAAATAATCCAAACATTTTTTATTAAAATACTATATCTATCAATCATAGAAATAATTGACAGAAACTCTGAAGACTCTATGAAAGAGCTTAATTATTTCATTGCTAAATATAGTTATTTATACATAGACTAGCAGGAGAATCAATAATGATCTCCATCGACTGGAATTGTTGCGTTACTAACTCTTGCCGAGTCACATTAAATTTGCTGACAGGAAACAATGGTCAGCATCGTTGGCGCCGTCATGATTAATGTTCTATCACCTCCCTTTAATCACAACGAACTAAACATTAACTTGCTGGTATAAGTCTCAACTAGGCTTACAATGATAGGTTTCAGTTTTTTCCTTCTTGCTAAAGGCACTATGTTTTTTCATTTGTTGATGTAGTTTCATTTTTACTTTTCATACTTTCCTTGTGAGCTCCTTCTACTCTTTCCTTAAGTAATTAACATCAACAACTTCTTCTATATTGGAATGCAAGGCAACATCCAAAACAAAGTACTTCAATTCATGCTCTACCCACTTTCCATGTGGAGCCACCAGAGGAGCCACCAAAATGTAGTCATATTCGAGCATGAGTGGCATCTGAACAACATCCATGGTCGTATCCTCCATTGCCGCAACCATCTTAGAAGAAGATCCAATTAAATTTCTGACAATTGGGTTCGGGGAGAAGCAATTTATGCTCTTAGTGGTTGGAGGAAAATTTGGAATAAACTGCACCTCTTGATATTCATGGTCATCAATAAAACTATTATGTTTATCAAATAATTCTTTACACTCAAAAATACTACCAGAATAAAAATATTACCTGGCCCAAAAATACTTCGAAATAGATTGTCTAAAAAAGCATCATCAAAAAAATCACTATCAAACATTATTCCACTCATTTTCCTCCAATCAAACCGATGACCTTCTATGTGCCTCTCCACACATGGTTCTCACTAAAAACGCTCTCTTTGGATTGAACAGTGCACTCAATTGGCCTTCGAATCTCATTAACAATCCACTCACTTAAGAAAAACAACATCTTCACACACAGATATCCAGCTCGATCTCTAGATTTGGCTCTCTACTCGACCTTACACACAATTTCTCGACAACGATTGGCATCTCTTCAATGGCTCCTTTGACTTCAATTCATGTCCATCTCCACATGCTATTGTTTCACACTTGACGCTCACCTTCAAGAAGCCTCATTCACCATTGGAGTACACAAAAATAGCTCATCCTTTCAACGCACATCAATGATTCAATGTAGCTCCTTAACTCCTCGTATCAATGCACATCGATGATTCAACACAACTCCTTAATCAAATCCACCACTACATCAAAAATTATTGTCAATGTCCCGAGACAAACCTAGCCTTGCATCTGGGGGCTGGTTTGATCCATGTTGATGTCACAAGTTGACCCTCTCTTACCACACTACACAGGACCCCACCATGCTTTTTTTGCACTGGAAACACCTCTTCCATGCTTCTGAACAACATTTTGCATAGCTCCACACTTATCTAGGCAGCTCCACATTCACTGCTGATGTTGAAATCGATCCACATTGAGATTGTTGAGTAGTTGGATTCCACTTGTCTACCAGTCAACAATGATATCACAGTTTTCAAGACGTTTCTGCAACAAAATGACAACAAAATATCTCATGGGTCATGGCTTTGAGTAAAAAGCATTCCTATGTGTGTTGGGCTCATTCACACTGGCTCCACACCTCCTCAGGTTTCTTTCCAAGCCACAAGTGGTGTGTCACCATTACATGCACAACAACTCTTTAATCCACACTACCTCCTCACACAGTGCCTGCCACAACCCTCCACCATTGTGACTATGCCTCCATGACTTCCACAAGCTTCAAACTGCATGTCGCTAAAGCCACTCCAGCTCCAGCATCTAAGCTCCATGTAGTGATACACCGCAACTACAACAACTTGCAAACAAAATACGCCAACGCTTCTTTTCACAACAACACTCCAACTTGCTCTCCTTAGCAGTATTCGCATCACACACTACCAAGCCCTATAGTCGGGTGTTTGATCCATGCATCCACTATGCTAATATTCCATGCGGTCGCTACCTCGATTACCTATGTAGCAAGTATTCAAATGCAAATAATGGCTACTCTTCAAAGTATTCAAATGAGACTTTCAACAGCATCCACACACTTATAGAAAAGTATGGCATCCACAGCATGCAAATACTCCAAAATGAAATGGGGTTTTAGGATAGAGAAATTTGGCGGCTTGGCCATGACACCATTGACTAGATCACTTACGTACTTTGAAATTTCACCATCATCCTCTAGATTTTGCCCACTCATGAGCTCAACAACATACTTTGTACCCATGAATTAATTACGCCATCATTGTTTCATTGTCTTCGAATTTATTTATGGAAATCATGTTAGCAGGTGTTGGAATGAAGTATTTTCCTGAAAAAACAATTGAAATCCTGAGCAATTAGTGTGGAAGAGACTAGCAAGAAAAACTAGTAGATTTTAATGTTTACTAAAATATAGGTCTCTGCTTTGGTTTCAGAATGTGAAATCACTAGATGGATATATCATCGTCGAAATACACTCGAAAATGTATAAAAGGGCTTTAGACATATATATACCAGAGAATAAATAAGAAATCTGAGTTTTAGTAGGGAGAGTAGAACCTAGTGTATGCAGTTGTCTCTGCCCACATGCACATTAGTACTAGATGGTGAGTAGGAAAACTAGAATTCATTGGAAACTCCCTCAAAAATAAAAAGAAATCCTTCGTTCTTAGTCATACCGCCATGAGCTCAGGTCTCAATGAGGGAAATTAGCAAATGGGACCGAAACAGAAGCAGTGGGACTGACAATGACAACTCACACATTACATGAAAGAATTACTTCCAACACCTTGCTTAATGCTTACATGTAGAAAACATAAAAAAAACCCACATTATCACAATAAATAAATCTTTTTCAGATTTGTCTGATCTGGTCATCATCAACACCTAGATCCACTCTAGAATCTCACAAAAACTCTCTGTCACAAACAAATCTTTGAGTTGTCACTTGACCTCCATTTAAAATGTAATCGCCTGTAACCATCATTGATGAGCTTTGCAGAATTAACGTAGTGTCTCAACCTCCCGAACTGCAAACGGTCAGCCTCAATACTGAACCATCCTATGGAAATGCCACCATCTGTGAATCCACAACCCTCTACAGCCTTCATCAGTTTTCTAGGATAGCATTCTGGATACAGAATGTCTTCAGTAGACAATTCTACAACTTGACCTTATAAAATAACATGTACTGATGCTCCTGGAGCATGACGGGTCACATCATCTTGACCTTATTAAGAACTACCTGTGACTAATGCTCCTGGAGCACGATGGGTCACATTAATGTATTGAATAGTTGGCCTGTTCTTTGTGGTTCTGTGTTTCTTCTTCTTCTGTTTTTTCTTTTTTTTTGCACAATATAAATTTTACATATATAACCACTAAAAACAATACACTACTTTTTTTCCTTTTCAAATTACTATTGAAACCAATTATTTTTCCAATGTCCCAAAATTGACACAACCCAACATGGAAAGCAAATTCATAACCAAGAAATCCATAAGAAAGTTTGTGACCAACATTTGAAGTTCTTTTAATGTCTCCCTTTATGCCTACCTCTCTTGACAACGTGCACAATAATAAACAAGTGCACCAAAATCAAACCATTGATTACCAACTATATTTTAGCATACAACTATAAGAAATTCCAATTCTTGTTAATACAAATATCCAAGATATACAATTAAGTCAAGTAATATGATGGAGTTTGTTTAATCTACATAGGAGAGGAAAGTGTTTGAGTCAGAGACGTTAAGTAACAGTCTCAAGAGTGGGCTAAAAGAATCTAATCCCATAACAAATATAAAGTAATTGTGATTCAGACCTGTAATGTTTTTGTTTAGGAAGGGAATCCTAGCTTCAAATTTATACCAAAGAAAACTTATTCAAAATTAAGAAAATGAATATTTAATTCCATTTGATAATACAAAGAAGCAAGTATATTATTGACAAGATAAATTTAATAAAAATAAATAGAATAGATCTGAAGAATGTCCCTATTCTAGCATATCGATATTCCCACGAATAGAGATGGAAGCAAACATAAAAATAAGAATAGGTATTTTGAAAATTGGTCTAAGGTAACTACCAAAATAGTGTCAAACATAAAATAATCATGTTATAGGTTGGAATCACTTTTAATGTCATAAGGGGCTACATAGTTATGATATAAAGTTCAGGAATACTTAGTAAACATAACAGAAAACTCGATGGGGTTATACTGTAGGAAAATAAATTAACACATTAATGTAACATGTAACCATTTTTTATACTTTACGAGTTCATCGAGACTACTATTAAAATTACAATTGACTGTATAAATTAATAATGTATAGAACAAAGAAACTAAATTGTCTAGTGTCTGGAACCTTAACCCCAACTAAAGGGAAATCAAAGGAATTAAATTTCTTCCATTCGACTGGAATTACATACATTAACCCTGGTTACAAAAACCCCTTGACGAATACAATAATACTCGGAAATTAACAACATAATTAATTATTGTAGCAGAAGATACAATGGTGCTTGCTAATGAAGTAGAAGGGAACACCAATGTTGAAATACATTATTGCATCAACCTGGAAAGTTTGTATCCAACCATATCTAGTAAAGAGTGTGGATATGAGTTATAGAGGTTGTTACAAAAAACCTTGAGGAGGTATTGAAGCCTTGAAAATTGCTGCAACAACATGGGGGAAAACCACCCAGTCGGGGACTTGAATATCGTGCCTTATCTATTTTGAATAGTGACTCCAATTGCATATAATGGGACTATTTTCCCAATAAAAATGTGATAGGATGGATAGATTGTCCGTGACCAAAAACCAAGTGATATATGGGCTGATTTTCAAGCTAGATTACATGTATATCTCTATGTATTACTCGAGGTTTATGTATGTGTATGTGATCTAGAATAATTTTCCTTAGTGTATGATAATAAAGATTGATCAAGCACTTGTAGAAATGAAAAGCTTTTAAGATAATTATTTTTATTAAATAGTTAATTAAAATAATTGAGGAAACACATGTCGCATGAAATAATGTTCATAGATTAGTATTAAGTATGAAAATTCTAGCATGTTCAGAAGTGAATTAATATAGAACTGCATTAAAAGAGATACATATAATGGAAAAACAATGAGAAAATGACTATCAATTCATAAAAATAAACAAATATGCAATGGTAAAAGTACCTGATCTATATGAATCTACTCATGAAAGAAATCGTTCTAGTCTAGTATTTTTCATTAAGATAGTTTCAAAAGTACAAAATTGCATGCCTCCAAAGCCTTCTTTACAAAACATCAAGACTCTGATCGAGTCATTCTACTAAGACAAACTTCAAACGTATAGTAGTGAAAGCCTCCAAAGTTTTTCTTTATAAAATTTGGGGACCCTTTCATTGTAAACACGAAAGGGTTTATATAATAAAAATAAAGTATAAAAATAAACATTACATGAAAATAATGAGGAGGTTAAAACAAATCTCCTTAAAATAAGTGACAAAGATATAAAAATAGTAAATGTTGAAATGAAGAGCTAAAGAATTCAATTGTCTCTATTATTTCATTCATTGTATGAGCTCAAGAATATCCATCATAAGCTTAAGTTAAAGAGGCTTACCTTTCCTCATGCATAGATGTCATGTACACATTACATCTAAAAGCATAGGAAGCATATGGGTGGATGAGTGAGCAATGCGGTGTAGCATTAGCCACTGATGGTGTGGCTTCACAAGATATTTCCAATACACTTTCAAGTCGATTTTAGTCAGCTTTTTAATCACCTCTTCCCTTCCTTTTCAAGTTTCTTGCCATTGCTTTTCCAGTACTTTGATATATGGAAGACTACCAGGTGGGCATTGTTGAATCAAGTTAGCATTGTGAAGGTTATCATTGATAGTTTCAATCATATTATTTGTAGCCTTAGTTGCATTGGAGGCTTCTCTTTCTGCTTAATTCAATTGAATGTCCCTATCAATAAAGAGGATTTCCTTGTGTGATTCTTTTATTCTGGGAAGATATTCTACTCTTCCCTCCGGATTATCCTACCATGTTATGAATCCCGAGATTTTGTCATCAATATCATTTAAAGTCACCCTCAGATCCAATGATTGATTCATAATTGAATGACTTGCAACACACAATGGATTGATGCTAGATAACTTTTGACAGAACATTGCTTGTTGCCTTCACAAGGGAGTGTTGAGCTCTAATGCTTCTTTTATAAAATCTACTACTTTAGAATTATCCTTCAATTGATTAAGTGAAAATTGAAGTTGTTGTATATAGATATCCTTAGTACTTGTCTTTGCCTGATATTTGATGGTCAATACTTTGTCTCTCTTCTACCAACTGTTTCTCTAACTGATGAATTCTCTCTTATTTCTCTCTAACTAATTGTCGAACCTTTTCTGCTTTTTCAATCATAGGAGATGCATAAGCACCTACAAATTGTTACAAATTTATCAAATTTTCTGAAGGACCGATTGGATTATCCTTCCATACTATCTCCATAGGTACATCACCTGTAATGACCACTGATGATGATTCTATTCTTCTCCTTTTCCTCTATCTTTTCACCACAACCTGATGTTTGGGACTATGAAAGATATCAAGAGGAGGGACTTTTTCCATGTTGACGATGATTTCATATGAAGGGCAGGTCGTGATGATATCAACTTCTCTTGTAGCAACAACTTTATCAGTAACCCTATCAGTAAACAAGCTTTGTCCAATGTTCTGCAGTGTGTTGAATGTCTTCTCCATTCCAACATCATCTTTCTCTTTTTCCCTCTAATATTTTGTTAAAATTGTTTCCATGCTTCATCCAGCCGATTCTTGGAGGTAGTTTCATCAGTATGTAGTTTGATAGTCTTCTATTCCACTTCAATATCCTTGGAAACATTTTTTGATTTATATTCATAATTATTTTCTAATCTCCTCTCTAAATTTTTCTCTCAAGCTTGTTCTGAGCCTTTTTTTGACTCTTGGTTTGAACCCTTTTCTGAATCCTACTCCTCTTGGATAATTAGTTGAGGGATCGTCAATAGATCCAAAGGGACATTTTACACACTTCATTCTATGTATTGTTGGAATTAGTCTAGCCTTTCTAGATTTAGTTTTAATCTGGCGAAATGTTGTACTTACGAAAATATCTCAGCAGATTGAATAAGGTCATCATATTCATCATCTTCATGGCCTAATTTTTTAATTTTTACTTGCGCAGTAAAATTCTCTACAACTTGATTAGGGTCAAACTGTCTGCCGGGAATGGTGGTAGGTAACAAACATGTAATTTTATCAATTGCAAGCACGTCATGATTGAAATCATGTAGAGCATAAACACCACATTGGATGGGAATGAAGGCCAAAGAGATTTCTTGGATTTATATAGGGTCTTTGTTAGTCCATCCCCTACAGTTTGATAAGAAATCTACCTAGCTAATAGTTTGTCCGGGACATACAAAGGGAGAACATGAGGAGGTGATGGACTTCCCTAGATTCAGACAGAGGTAAAAATATCTTCTCCAAACCACCTACCTATTGGTATGAAATCAATTTTCACCTCATCAGACAATATTGAGGATCTTCTGCCAAAAACGGCTTGGTGGATGGGTTGCATAACTCCTCAAAATTTTTTATACATATGGGTGTGGAAATTATATTCCCACAGGATTTTATGATATATATGGATGGGAGTAGGATATTCAATGGTCCATTTCCACCCCATTGTTGGGAAACTTGTAGTGGAACAGACTGCATCCATAATATATGCATTCATTAAAAATGGTGGAACTACTCTGATAGTGACATACCGATATTGCATAAACTCTCGAATTTGGAAGGAATGGTTATTAGAAAGAATAGGGTCCCTGTCCATTATAAAGGAATTAATTTTTGCATCAATAAGGGGAACCCTTTCAACTGATAACTTAGTTGTATTAGCATGCCCAAATATTCTAGACATAATAGCTACATTATAAGAATAGGAGGCAACGAGAGATGATATAGAGTACATTCCTGATTTCTCATGCTTGTGTTTTTCCTGGTAGGATGTCCATTATTTAATTGGGTCTGATGTTAGATAATTCTTGCTTGCAAAGTGCTCAAGGAAAGATTTTTGATACACCTACTATGGGTCAGGTATATGATACATTTTATTAAAATCTTCAGTTGTAAAGGACTCGATGACTGTTTTCCTTGAAGTCATGAATGTCCTATGAGTAATGTTAATATTCCCAATTATCAATTTTACCATATCAGTATAAGAAAGAATCCTTGGTCAAGCAACAATTCTGTGAAGAAAAGAGCTTGCAACTCCATAGTGGGAGGCTTTAGAAGAGGAAGTAGTATATGTTGTTGCCACTCTTTGAATTACCAAAGGACCTTCACTTTCTAGCAATTGGTACATGGATTCCCATGAGGATGTTCCGTTGTTGATTGTGCATGTAGTATTTGGGAAAAGTGGGGTAATTCATGTTACATCAGGAGCAGAAGGTGCAGATTGTGAAGTCTCCATGGCTTTCTTTCCTTTCATTGTCTTATTCATCTTGTTACACAACTTATTCTTAGGGTAAACCTACAAATTAGAAATATAGAGGAATGAAGAGAAATAGGTCCGAAATGTGGAAGTGTTTGAACAGACAAGACTTGAAATGAAGGGAAGCACAGTCTAAATGTGAATAAATCTATACAAACTTGTTGAACAAAAAATTTTCACCTTGGGATTCTGTAATCTATGTGAGTCCATTATGACTCATAATTTCCCCCTTTGCAAGTCTTAAGCCTCAGCTCCTCATATCAAGCCTTGAGGATAAGAGGAAGCCCTTAAAAGTCTCTAAAACTATAGTTTTGTACTTTCTCTTAGCATTACCTATGGTCTCGCACCTAATGGCCATGTTCCCTGTGCACTTGACTGCTCTGTCTCTGTGTTATGGATACCAACCCCTGTAAAAGTTGGAAAGTGCAAGTATATTCTTAAAAACTCACTTTGAGACATTTCTAGAAGTTTCTAGAAGGAATCTTGAGGTGGCAAGTTTGCTCCCTTAAGGTTCATGCATCCCATAACTTAAGGAGCTAACCCCTTGATGTGAGGAGCTTATCCCTTTGAAGGGGGACTCTATCCCTTCGTAGGTGGACTTGTAACCTCTTTCCTTTGCACTATAAAATGAAGCATTGGGCTCGTTACTAAGGAGGTTAAAAGCTGAATATTTTTGAGGTGAAATGCTGCTGGAAGTTAGCCTTCCTAATTGAGCTTTTGGAGTCGAGTCTTCACACCATCTAAGTTTCATTCCATACTTATTGACTTAAGGAACAACCTATAAAAGTAATGCTTAATTAAAATTGATCTAGCAATCTTTTTTTATTTCTAGGGCTCTTATCACCAATATAGCTTAGGCTAGTATCTTGGAGTAGGGAGTAATTAACTTTCCAAGATAGTTAAA
>APFE030994080.1:0-19274 GCA_000404065.3 Pinus taeda
TTCTAGTAAAATTGGAGGGTAGATTTTATTAAAATGTATCTACAACTTCTAGCGAATCAACTTTGTAAAATTGGAGGGCATATTTTATTAAAAGCATAATCACCTTGAACAAACCCAACAATACAACAATTCAAACTTTGATTTAGAACTAAGAAAATATAACACTTAAGTAGGAAACTATGAAGCTTATACGCATATATACACATTATGCATTCATCCATTCAACGAAACAAAACATAGAAAAAGGCATAGGGCAAACATGTCCATAAAAGTTATATATTTATAGCTCACTATCATTACCATTTTCTACAACTAATTATGTATCTAATTATATTATCAAACTAAGCTGGATCTAGGCTAATTTAATCTCCCCCTTAAATAGGTTATACTCCACATTAATACCATGGGTGAATACCAAGGGTCATTTTATTTTTTTATTATTTAATTTTTATAGGGTTATTTTTTGTTTTGATATTTTTATTTCATTTTCACAAGTTAAAATGTTAAAATGTTACATTAAGTTACACATCTCTATCGTATTTTAGTACATATCTCTAGCATACTTGGTTGTAGACCAGCCTAATAAAAAATGACCAATTTTATTGCCCAAAGAAGCACTCTCCAACACAATATGGAAGAGATGTTGTAATGTCCTATCTTGTTAAACATTTTGACTAAAAATAAAATGAAATTTAAAAACTCTCCAACGTAACCTAGTAAACTAGTAAGGGAGGGATGTTGTAAATTTTAACATTTTGACTCAGTCAAATTAAATCAAAACAAAATTAAATTAAAATTTAATATCCAAAATTAAATTTAAAAACTAATACTTATGATTATTAATAATAAATATTGATTTACTATTTCTTTAAATTATTAATTTTTAATGGTTGAAATTTAAGCTTGTTAACTAATAAAAAATTAGTTATTATCTTAAACTTAATTTATTGTAGACTAACTAACAAACGAAATCGTTTTTTTAGCATCGAATCTCAAAATATAATTTCTAGCAAAATTGTGATTTTTTGTTGTTTAAAATTTATTTTTGAATGCATAAATGGATTATGCATCCTAAAATATCCCCTGAATACCCCTTCACTAACTTGATTTATTTATTGATAATTTTTTAATTTTAGTTATAAATGGACATTTTCATATAATTATTTACTATAACTATTGCTAATGTGTTTAATGGGTCTTTCATCTACACGTATTTGAAATTATTATATCATTAATATATATAGATATATTTTATATTAATTATTTTTTTGGACCCACAGATAAATTGTATAATAAATTAATTATTATGTTAAATTTTGATGATCAAATTTAACTACCCTACATTAATATTATATATTTTTTATTAATCATAATTGGCTTTTAAAATGTTATTAAAATGTGATTTTGAATTTTTATTAAATTAAATATTATATATAAATGTTACTTGGGTCTATAGCTTATTGAATCATTCATTTTTATTAGTTGGATTTCATTGTATACTTTGTATTTATTTAATATATTAGTTTTTCCCCATGGCTTTGTTAGAGCACATTGTTTCGTAATTTGTATTTATCCAATTTATTAATTTTAGTTTGTTAAATTTTCTTTTTAAAAATTAATATGACCTTTGAGCTAAAATTTATATTTTATATATTATATTTATATATGTTTTAATTTGACTATTAATTAAAACATATCAACCCTACACATATATATATCTTTGTTGACACTTAAATATATTGACAAACTTTCTTACATTACATCTACCAATCTCAACTATAATGATTTGTAGGTGTTTAAGACTATTCGTGATAGGGGGATTTTAGTTCATAATAACACTTTGAGCTTGGGCACACCATTGTCTAATACTAATGACGTTCATAGGATTCCATTTTTCAAAAATGGAAGGAAATGGGTTTATGGTTTTATTGATTAATATTTTGATAATTTTTTTGGGATAAGAGTTTTTTGTGATGGGAGAAATTTTAATTTAAAATAAATATGAAATTATCAAGATTATTATTTGGTTTGATCCATACAAACTTTTAAAATGGTTAGATTTTCTTTATGAAACCCTTTAAAACTAATAATATTAATAAGATCTCATTTTAAAAATTTGAATTGCTTGGGCTAGATTACATCATTTTATTCAAACGAGTGCAATTAATAAGATTTGACTTTAAAATATTTATCAACATGTGGTGGGTTAAATCATTTTACTAATTTATAACCAATGACATTAATACAATTTTAGTTTAAAAAAGGTGAATGAGATGGGGTTAAGCTAGATAATTTTATTCCAACCATTGCAATTAAGGGGATTTGACTATTGAAGGACATAGGGTAGTTTGGATCATTTTATGATAATTTATTTGGGTGCAATCACTAGCTCCACTACTTCCACCACTACTTGTTCAAAATGACAACAAGAATTTCCATTTTAATTTTTCCTTGAATTACACTGTGAATTAAAATCGAATTCTATTCGCATAGCAACTTGTAAATAGTTAATTAAGTTTATTAAACTTAATTAGCTTAGGAATTTAGAGTTGGAAGTCTTTCTGAAGTCATGTATATGTTCTCCTTATATTATAGGGGCCCAGGATGAGTTAAGTATGAGTGGTAATTAGTTAACTCAGTTTATTGAGTTAAGTCTAGTTAAATTAGTTTCAAACTGTTTGAGGAATGAATAGTGAGTTAACAGTAGTTGATGCATTAGTGAACTCAATTAGTGCTAGTCTATTTAAATGAATATTTCCTCATCAGAAACTCATGCATGTCGATTCTAAAAAAGACCTAGTTGAGACTAGAGTGCAGGGACAATGTACTATTTGTTTTAGATTTTTCTGAGTTGCAATGATAGTGCATGTAATTAGGAACTAATCCTTCAAAGGATTGTACAGTTTTCAGTGCACTGAATTCCTCTTAATATGGGTTAATTAGTCATAGGATTTGCGCAAGCAAATAGGGACTTGGAGAGCTGGTGAATTGGCTAAGTGTTGCATAGTGCTTTCTTGTGGGTTGGAGATTAATTTTACTGAGTGTTGGGATTGTTCTTGTGTGAACAAGAATTGTAATCTCATCTTGATTTTCCAATATACAAATAGTTGAGTTTTGAGTTGTGGCTTTCACTAGATATTTATTTTGTTATGTGTATTTGATTCGCTTCCTCTATTGATTAATTTTTTTCTCGATCTTTATGTGCTCTCATTGTAAAGAGTAGAAGTAGATTCGTGCCTCTTGCTTTAGTACATTGCAAGAGCTTGTGAATCTACAAGAAAATATACATGGTATCAGAGATGAGAATAGTATACTAGAGGAGATTTCAAAGTTTTGAGTTTTTGGGTTATAGGTGAAAGTCAAATTTGCAATACATACTTTAGGATCGACAGATGGAGTTCTATGGGTTAAGGCTCGAGTATGCCTTGGAAGGAAACTCAAATTTTATATCCTGGAGATACATGATGGAGCTGTGCTGGAGGACAATGGATTGAAGGAATTTGTTGAAGAGGAAATTCCTAAGCCAACGACCACTGATGCACAAAACATGGATGAATGGAAGAAGTGTGTGGCGAAGACAAGGCGGGTAATCCTTGAGGGATTTGAGACCACATTGTCTCGAGTCTCCATGGGAAAGAAACTCCTCATGCTATGTGGAAAACATTGAATGACCTGTATCAGAATATCAATGATCAAAGGAAGTTGGCACTGAAGGATAAACTTCGAAAAATCAAAATGAAGAAAGGCGAGACCATTCCAAAATACTTGACTAATTTCACTTAATGTTGGGATGAACTTGGAAGTGTTGGAATCACGGTTTTCAAGGAATATATGGTGAGCCTTGCTCTTCTTGAACTCCCAAAGAGTTGGCATAATTATAAGGAATCTGTCAATGGTTGGGAGAAGCTGCCAGATTGGGAATGACTATGGTCAGATTTTATGCACGATGAGATCAGGAGGAACACCAGGGATGGATCTTCATTAAAGACTGATGATGAAGAGAATTGTGACTTAGTGATTAAGGCAAGGAAGGGGAAAGGGAAAAATTCCCATTCCAAATCAAATTCTTATCATGGAGGTAAGAAGAAAGACATGACAAAAGTTAAATGCTTTCACTGTCACAAGATGGGACATTTTTTTACAAATTTTCCACTCAAGAAGTCCAAGGAGAAGTTATAAGGATGAGTGACAGGTGAGGCTTTGGCCTCTCAATTCGAATTGGACTTTTCCCTCATTACATACTTGGTGTCATCAATGTTAGGAAGTGTATGATACTTAGACTTGGAGCTTCATTCCACATGATTGGTGACAAAGAGTTATTTAGTGACTCGGAGGAGAACAATCTCTAGATGCATATCGAGATGGGTGATGACTAGAAGTATAATGTTACTGGATTGGGCAAGATTTATTTTTAGAGGGAGCATGGGGATCCACTCACCTTGAAGAATGTTATGTATGTACCCGAGCTGAAGAAGAACTTAGTATCAGTTGCCATTTTTGAGGATAGAGGCTATGATGTGATCTTCTCGAAAGGAAATGCATTCCTTCAACACAAAGCCATAGGTCCAGTAAAGAATATAGGGATTCAAGTTAAGAATATCTATAAGATAGAGGTAGAGGTGTGTGTTTCTTTGAGTTCAAAAGCATAAAATATACAATGCCCAGACGTTGGTGAGTTGTGGCACAGACGTTTGAGCCACTTGGATCACGGGGCTTTAAAGATGTTACAGTAGGTCTCTATGGGTCTTCCCAAAGGTACGGTTGAGTCAGCATACACCAAGTATTCCTTTGGAGACAGAGACAGTCGAGCAGAGTCTATTCTAGAGAGAGTCCATTCAGATGTGTGTGGAACATTCTCGAAAACATCCATGGCCAAACACAGGTATTATGCTATATTTTTTATGACTATTCTTGTAAATGCTGGATATTTTTCATGCAGAAAAAGGAGAAAACATTCAGAAAGTTTTGTGAGTTCAAAGCATTGGTAGATAAAGAGTCAGGCAAGAAGGTTAAAGCTCTAAGGAGTGATAATGGTCATGAGTATGTATCCAATGAGTTTAAGAACTTCTGTGTAGTGGAAGGGATTAAACGAGAGTTAAAGACACCTCATAACCATCAACAAAATGGTGTTAACGAGAGCAAGAATATAAGAATTGTAGGGGCATCAAGGGAAATTTTGCATGATCAGGGCCTACCACTACACTTGTGGGTTGAGGCATGAAACACAGAATTTTATGTTTAGAGTCGTCACCCACATCAAATACTTGACATGAAGGCACCAGAGGTGGCTTATTCTTGTAAGAGGCCAGATGCTGGTCAGTTCAGGATTTTTGGGTCATCAGTATATTTCCATGTAGCCAAATATGTATGGAAGAAGCTTGACCCAACAACAGAGTTGGGGATATTTGTGGGGTACACTGATACACCTCACAACTATCAGGTGTACATGCCAACCAATCAGATGACAATGGTTCGTAGGGATATTAGATTCGATAAGGAGAAGGCCATGCGAGTTTCACTTAAGAGGAAGCTTGAGATACATGCGTATGAGGAGCATTTAGCTCCTAAGGTTGAGGGGCCTCAGATTGATGCGGAGCACACACATGCAAAGGTTCCGGGAGCCGATACATCCACTCAGGCAAAGTCTTCTAGATAGAGAAGAAAGCACACTAGAGATTTTGACAAATTGTTGAATGATGTACGAGACAATGTTGTAGCACCCACTTCTCAGCGCAGACAGAGGAGGTCACTAGAGAGGTACACTGGATATATGGCACTTATGGGTGCATGTGTTATGACAGAGCCATCTTCCTTTCAGGAAGCAGTGCAACAAATGGTTTGGGTTGATGTGATGGTGGAGAAGTATGACTCCATAGTTCAAAACAGTGTTTGGGATGTGGTCCCGAGACCAGAGGACAAGTTAGTAGTGTGCTCCCATTGGATTTACAAGGTAAAGCAAGTTGCAGATGGTAGCATGCAGAAGCATAGGGCCAAATTTCTGGCCTGTGGCTTTTCATAGAGAGAGGGGCTTGACTATGATGAAACCTTTGCTCCTGTTGCAAGGTACTCATCCATCAAATATATATTGGCACTATCAGCACAGATGGGTTGGAAGATCCATCAATTGGATGTGAATATTTCCTTCCTCAATCACATGGTTGAGGAAGAGGTTTACATAGATAAGCCCCAAGGTTTTGAGACCTTTGATCATGAGTCACATGTGTGCCAACTCAAGAGAACATTATATGGGTTGAAGCAAGCACCCCATTCTTGGTACACCAAAATAGATAGCTACTTCACTGGGTTGGGCTTCACAAAGAGTGAAGTGGATGCAAACTTGTACCACATTATGGTGGAAGGTAAGTTGTCGATCATTGTACTTTATGTTAATGATCTCATACTGATAGGTGGTGAGAAGGTCATCAAATCTTGTAAGGAGTACCTTGCAAGAGAGTTTGATATGAAGGACATGAGGCTCATGCATTACTTTCATGGCATGGAGGTATGGTAGGGAGATGGGGAGTTGAAATATCTTAGGGCAAGTATGCCAGTAAGATACTCAAGAGATTCCACATGGAGTGTAGTAAACCCATGGAGACTCCTCTAGCCAATAATTGGAGGAAGGAGGATGCTACTTCAGGTGAAGTAGTGGCAGCTAATTTTTACAGGAAGCTTGTGGGTTCACTCATGTACTTGGTGAACACATGACTAGATATGTGTTATGTAGTTAACCAGCTTAGTTAAGTGATGGTTAGGCCTACCAAGCTATATTCGAAGGCAACAAAGAATGTGTTGAGATACCTCAGAGGCATTACTTAGTTTAGGTTATGGTACAAACGGAAAGAGGGAGTGAAGCTTGAAGGCTTCACCAATCTAGATTAGGCAGGGAGTCCATCCGACAGGAAGAGCACATTAGGAGGGATATTCAGTTTTGGGTCAGCGACAGTTTCTTGGTATATCAGGAAACAAAGATCAGTTGCACTTAGTCTGGTAGAGGCAAAGTACATGGCTGCAAGTCATGTAACATGTGAGGCTATTTGGATGAGAAAGAACCTAGTTACATTGTTTTTTCAATAAATGGATCCTACATTGATTTACTATGATAATCAGAGTTGTATAAAACTCTCTGAAAATCTAGTTTTTCATGATTGGTCTAAGCATATTGCTATCCGATATGATCATCTCAGAGATTATGTGTTGAGGCAGACCATGTTGTTAGATTACATTCCCAAGGAGGAGCAATATGCTAACATCTTGACAAAGGAATTATAAAGATGTAAATTCGAGTTTCATAGAGACAAGATTGAGGTAGTTGATAATCCCTTTCTTGTTGAGAGGGAGTGTTGAAAATGGAAACAAGAAATTCCAGTTTAATTTTTCCTTGAATTAAAATGTGAATTAAAATCAAATTCTATTCTCATAGAAACTTGTAAATAGTTAATTCAGTTTATTAAACTTAATTAGCTTAGGAATTTCGAGTTAATCAGCCATAGGAATTGCGAAATGAAATAGGTACTTGGAGATCGATTTTACTGAGTGCTGGAATTATTCTTGTGAGAATAAGCAATGTAATCTCATCTTGATTTTATGATTTATGCAATACAGATAGTGGCATTTTGAGTTGTGGCTTTCCCCGAATATTTATTGTGTTATGTGTATTTTATTCTCTTCCTCTATCGATTATTGTTTTTCTTGATCTTTGTGTGCTTCCACTGTAAAAAGTAGAAGTAGATTCTCGTCTCTTGCTTTAGTACATTGCATAAGCTTTTGAATCTACAAGAAAATCTACACTACCTCAACACGAATTTCAACCATTAGATCCAATTCCTTTAGGGTTACTTTGGCCACTACCTCAAGGTGTCCTTCCACCATTGGATCCCTCTCGTGTAAGGTGGAGAAACATATTTTAAGGGTAGTAATGGGGGGAATATTCTTTATGTTTTCTCCAATATATCTCCCTCCCTGATATTGGAGAAAAAGAAACAATATTTCCCCTGATGTGAAGGTGGGGAGAAATATTGGAGAAAACATAAACAATATGTGGTGGGAAATATTGTATAGGTTTCTCTCATATTTTTCCCCACCTTGCCCTCATATAGGGTGAGGGTGAAATATTGGAGAAAAAGTAGTAGTGAGGGTGGGGTTGAGGGTTAGGTGTGTGAAAATATTGGAGAAATCATATTTATTAATATTGGTGAGGGTGAAGGTGGGGTGGTGGAAAATATTGAATATATATATTAAATAAATTTCTCTAATATTCCCCTACCTCTAACCTTTATTTTAAATCTATAAGTTGATTTTTCATTACTACTTCACAAAATTATGGTAAGAATAAGAGGTTATCTATCTCTTTCCTACCATAATGAAATCAGAAGAAAGATACAATAGCATAATGTTAGAAACATTGTGGTTGTGATCAGTGTTTCTTCTAAACACTTAAGGGTATTGCTCCCATAAGGTTTGTGACTAAATATTTCTTAGTAGAAGAAAACAACAAGAATAACATTGGATTATTAAGTTCTCAGGCCAGTCAAAAACATCGTGTTAGGGTTTCAAATCCTAAGGCCTGCTTACATGGATCAATATTGGCTTCAAGATTCTAGGTAAGTCACATTGATTCTCCTTTTTCTCAACAATTCAAGGGATTTCAAGGTTCTCAACTAACTTTATAGAAATTGCTCATAAATGAGCAGGTTGTAGTCCATGGATACTCTAATTCTGCAACATGTTTTGTTGCTCAAAGTTTGGAAGTGAAAGTGGTTGGGCACAATGGAGAGAAGCCTACTAAGGAGTATTCATCTTCACTTCCTTCCACAATGGTAGACTTGAGTACTTCTACATTTATGAGTGAAGTTGTTTCTCTGATCAAGCGACCTTATGGGTTTTTGTTTATTTTTTTAGCTCCCTTCCTTTGTATCTTAAGGATTACATGTTCAAATATTCATGCTTTCTCCCTCCGTTACCCTAGGATCAGAGCAGATCTAATTGAAAAATCCCTTTTTCTCCTCCGTTGGGTTTGGTGGGAAAGATAAAAGAATTAGATATGGTTGAGGTTGATTAGAATAAGGTGAAGGTGTTCCATATTTTTGTAAAGGCTCTAGATAGGACCTCATTCCCATTTTGGGTTTTTGTTTGTTACTTTAGCTCCCTTATTTTGTATCTTAAGGCTTTAATGTTCAAATCTTCATGCTTTATCCCTTCATTACCCTAGGATTGGAGCAAATATAATTGAAAATTTCCTTTTTCTCCTCCATTGGGGTTGGCAGTAAAGATAAAATAATTAGACAGGACCTCAATCCCATTTTGAGTCTCAAAAGAGGCAATCTGGGATGGGTGACCTCCCAAGACGTCCTGGTTATCGGGTGCAAGCCTTGGAAGTGATGATTAATGCCATGTGATTCATTTTACTAATTTCAATCCCACTTCTTCACCCCTTTGAGCATCATTGGATGCAATGTGTGCTAAGTGGACTGTTCAAAATCATGAGAAATTAGTCAGTTACGATTACCTCTGATGGAAATGGTTATAGATGAATGACTTACTCAATGTAGTTGAATCCCAAAAAATGATATCTAATATAATGCACTGTGAAAACTCCTCAATACTTAAATTCAAAAGAGTGAAGGGAACTCTAATTCAATGGTTCATGTGGCACAATACTTGCTAATTTTTTGAAAGTGCGGTAGAAAGCTAAGTGGGCTTTATTGTGGGCAAAAATCCATAGTTAAGTGTGCTTGAGTGAGAGGTGATATAGGATGGGTGACCTCCAGGGAAGTCATGGGTACTGGGTGCAAGCCCTGGAAGTAATGTTTGACGCCATGTGATTCATTTCACTAGTTTCAATCCTACTTCTTAACCCTTTGAGCATCGTCCAATGTAATGCGTGTCAAGTGGACTATTCAAAATCATGAAAAATTAGTTAGTTATGACTACCTCTCATGGAATTGGTCATAGATGAATGACTTAATTAATGTAGTTAAATCCCAAAAAATGATATCTAATATAATTCACTTCGAAAACCCCTCAATACTTAAGACGAGTATGTGGTAGATCTAATTTAGATCTTAGATGATGCAGAACCATTGACCCATCCTCTGAAAAAAACTAGCAAGAACGAGTTCTGGAAAGCGAAAATGAGAAAAATGCATCACAAGGTAAGGGATTTGTTAAAAACCTTGAAACAACATATTTGTGATGGATGAGCTTTGTAGAGAGGATCTTGTTGAGATATTTATGGAGAAGATGATGGATCTTGAAATGATTCACAATATTGTAATTTCCTCTATAAATTGTAGCCTTTGAGAATTGAAAGGAGGTGACCATTAGAATGAAGATATGGCCAGCCAAGGGGCCAATAGATGTTATGTAATAGTTTAGTGGGTTTAATTAATGAAAATTGTCTTATAATTTATGTGATTCTATGTGTGTGCATGGTGATTTAACGCATTGATGGATTGATTCATAGATTTATTGACTTTGTTTGATGAATTAATGTTACATGTAGACAATAGGGTTCTTTGGTTTGAAGTGGAAGTGACGATGAGTTACATTTGCAGAATCATAATCCCCAGGTACTATGATTGGGACCATAATAAAACTTGAAATGATAGACCCCCATAAATCATTTGCATCAAATGGTATTAGAGAGCAGAAGATTCCTCCGTGTAGTGTGGAGGAGAAGTAGCAGAAGAAGGTACAAGTGATTGAAGAATGGTAAGAGATGTGTTTTATCTATGTAGGTGACAATAGAGGAAGGGTAGAATATTTGCAATATCCTAGAGAAAGGAGTGCTCAAACGGTTCTAGAGAAGAGAACTAGGAAAATGCCAAAAGCCCAAACTTAGGAAAACATTTGGTGAGGTATTGTGTAGCAAGGTGGAGACTTGTTAGTGTATAGGTGAGTTTAAACTCATGAGTTAAATTTGTTACGAGAGGACTATATGCATATGATAAGGACGTCATAATTTTTTGTACCTTGGGTGTCTAATCTAGGACCATCAACCAATCTTGTGAAAAAAATTAACAAGAACAACTTCTCAAAGATGAAAATGAGAAAAATGCATCAAAAGGTAAGGGATTTGTTAGAAAGCTTGAAAAATCAAGTTTGTGAGGGATGAGATTTGTGGAGAGGAACATGTTGAGATATTTATGGAGAATATCATGGATCTTGAAATGAACCACAATATTGTAATTTCCTTTGTAAATTGTAGCCTTTGGGCATTGAAAAGAGGTGACCATTAGAATGAATAATTGGCCAACCAAGCCACCAATAGATGCTATGTAATAATTTAGTTGGTTTAATTCACAAATTTTGTTTTCTACTTTATGTAATGGTGATTTAATGCATTGATTTCCTGATGCATAGATCCATTGACTTTGTTTGATGAATTAATGTTACATGTAGACCATAGGGTTCTTCAGTTTGAAGTGGAAGCAAGGATGAGTTGAGTTTGTGGGCTCATAATCTGCAAGTGCTAGTAGTGGGAACAGAAGAAAACTTGAAATGATAGCCCCCCATTAACTGTTTGCGTCATTTGAGAAACGAATGGGGATCACAATAGCCATGCAACAACTTATATGTGAATGGAAGCAATTTTATATTTTCTTCCGAGATACGTGAAAATTTCGTAACTAAGAACTCCACTAATTTATTTCTTTTGTGCTTTCACATAGGTGCCTCAAGCTCTAGGAACCCAATTGGTTTATTTTGTTACAAGGATGCAACTCGAGGGAAGGTCACATTGCAATGGAACAACCATAGTTGACTCCAAGAAATTATATTGTTAAACAATTAGAATATGTTCCATCTTCAAAAGTAAATCAACTCTTTTTGGTTCTTCAAGCAAAGGTTGTCATTTGTATTTTTAATGGTTTTTGGCCAATGTTTGAAGATTTACCTCAATGTATGACATGGTCCAAAAATTGTGGTATTTATGTTTGTTTAAAAGGTTTTTTCATTGTTTGGTTCAATTCCCAAGAAGATATAGAGAAAGTTCTGAAGGAAAAGCCTTGTTTTTATGGAAGAGCAAGACTTTTCATCACCCCTTGGTTTCCAAAGTTTAATTCCACAATAATGGTGGTAAAAAAGGTATTGGTTTTGGGGAAGGTTTCCAAACCTCCCTCTTCCCTTTTGGCATCATAAGACCTTACAGGGAATCAAGAAAACTTTAGGTTCCTTTAAAAACATGGATGATGAAAGAAGCAAGAAATTGTTATTCACCTTTTCCCATATATATGTAGAAATAGACATAAGAAAGGGTCTACCTAACTGCATCTTGCTCAATCATAAATATTTCCAATGGATTCAAATTTTGGACTATGAAAACATGACACTTAGATGCCACACATGTTTTCAAACATGACATATTTAGGACTTATTCCCTATCGCAAAGAAGATACAAAAAAGGAAAAAGTATCAGAACACTAACAAAAAAGGTTGGCAACGTGTTGATCTGTAACAAGAAGGGGAAATCAAGGAGGAATTTTAAATTTTGTTCAAAATAATAATATAATACTATCCAGGTTGATGGTGAACATGCACCTAATGTTAGTTTTCTAGTGCTACGAGGACAAGCACGAATTTTGTACTATGGATAATTACTTCTAATGATATTTTGCACTTTCTAGATTATCATTAAGCAATTACACTTCAAAAAATTAGACTATAAATGCAATATAATAATTCAACAATAGATATCATGATCAAATAGTAAATACCACAGATTTTTCACCCAGGAAACCCAACCTTGGTAAAAAAACCCAACAATCTCTTCTTAGAGAAATTATTGTTCAATTCAACAGATGGTACAATTTGATTTTCAGTCAAATTTGGTCAATCCGACCACATAAATTAGCTAGGTAAAACATGGTCCAAAATGCCCACAAAATTAGCCAAAATATTGCCCAAATAAATCAATAAACTCTACCCAAACTTCAGTCAAACAGTGCCCATAAATTTTGTTCAATTCTACCTTAGAAAGTATTATTCAATTATGGTGAACTTTTCCTTAGAAATTTTAGTCAAACTACGTCATACAACCTATGGTCAACTCAGAAAATTTGGTCAACTTTTAGCATCAAAAATGTGTTCAACTCTACGATTAACTCAACTAGAAAGAATTACAGTCAACCCTCCAGAAATTACGTGAAATAGATTATAATAGAGCTTGGTCAACATTAGTCAAACATATTAGAGAGCTCATTCAAACTCCAAATATCTTTTGTCTCTTTCCTTCACATGTGTGAATAGAAGATATCATTTTTTTTTGGTTTGAATTAATGCCAAGGTAGTCAAATGATGTATTTATATTGGCAAAATCATGTGGGTTTTGACGAAGGGTTAATTAACCTATTCAATTAGGGGGGATGGCATGACTGTTCCAAGTTGACATTAATTAAAATTATCTTTTCTTTATTTTTATTTGAATACCGATGTAGCTATGAAAATTAAACACTCCCTATTTGATAGGGAGGTATTATTCTTAACTTCTTCAGATGTCCGCTTTGTTAAAAAAAATATCCTTCTCTAGAAAATATTGAAAGAGCTAACTATGCTTATGTATCCATCCACTAAATGTTGAAATAATCCTACATTAACATCATGCGAAGGGATCTAGTTTCCTACTAGTCAACTCTCCTTTGCAAATGGATCTACTTACCCACTAGTCAAAGGCCTTTTGGCTTCACACAAGCCTTTTGGCCTTCTTGGGACAAGACTAGTCCTTGTTCACCAACTATCCAAGATGTCACCTAGAACTTGGTCAACACCTATGACCTAAAATGAAAACCTAGGTTATTACCATTCATGAATGCCAATTGAATGGTAATAAAATTCCCAATTCTAAAGGAACTCACTCTACCCACTAGCTAAATACCTCTTGGAAATTTAGGGGAGCACACTAGGCTTTGATGCTCTTTGGCCCATTCTCGATAGATACATTACATGGCCCTTAGTCAATACTTTTGATATTTCAATATCCTAACCTAAGGATAATGTTTGCCCCTTAATGCTACAATATCAACACTCCATCTCAATGAGGGAGGCATTCTAAGCCACTCCAAGATTGTACCTTAAGTAAGAAAACTTTTCCATGGGTAGCGACTTGGTGAGAATGTCAGCAACCTTCTCCTCAACTTCACTAATCTCTTCTTCTTCTGTACCATGTATTAGATGTAATGGTACTCAATCTAGATGTTCTTTGGCTTGTCATGGAGAATGAATTTTTGAAAGATTCACACAACTTTAATTGTCACAATATATCCTGGTATGTTCCTGTAATTGATCAAACAATCATGAAAGTACTTTTCAAATCCATACTGGCTGCAGTGTACTTGGCCAGTATGTAGTGCTCAGTACTAAAGCTGTTTACTTTCTTCTCATCTAAGATATCATAGTAGAACCCAAACTAAAACAACATCCTAATGTGATCTTCATGTCTTCAATACTCCCTTTCCAATTGGAACCTGAGAATTCATATAGTTGTACTCCATATTTTGGCACATATCTCCAACCATAACTAACTATCCCAAAAAGATATATCAACACATGATTTTCCACAATCCAATGTGAATTCCTTGGTTCCACAAAGAACTAGCTTAGAGTGTTCAAAAAATATTAGGTCTATAATTAACCAAATGCATCAATGAGCCAATCAAATGTAAATACATAAAGGGATCTACCATATATGAATCAATTTCTATCAACTTATTTAGATTGGTCACCATGGGAGTAGACATGTACTTGTAGACCATCATCCCAAATCCTTGAAGGATCATAATGGAATACTTCCATTTAATAAGGGATTTTTGTTGGCTACTACCATACTATTGTAGTGGTTTCAACCACCCTACAAAATTTTTCCTTAGGTTCATTTTGGAGCCTCCCTACAAATCATCCTTAGCAACATGTCTTGGGTTGTCAAGTACATAGACTTCACTGGATTTTTAGTAGCTTTCTAAACTGTGCATGTTACTTTTCTTCACTCCCCTCATAGGCTAACATTCCAGACTAGGGTGAGTTGCTGGTTGAGAAGATCCCTAAAAAAATTGTGTAATTTCAGAGGGGAACCAACCTTCCCTCCAAAAATTGCACAAATATGCTGGCCAGCCCACTGGGCTTAGAAATTGCACAATGTAGTTAGACAATCTTCCTTTGGAAAGTTGCGCAATATGGCCCAACGCTGCAGCTCAGCCCAGAAATTATGCAATTCTTAGTAGTAGTCACCTGCTCTTCCCAGAAATTGTGTAATCTCTCTGGGACATCCAGCACAGTTCCTCTCATAACTGTGCAAATCCCTCTCTCATTCAAGCAGGATGTTTCATGTGCCTTCAAGTTGACCGGGTCCCTTTGGGACTTAGCAAAACTAATTTCCATGCATGGGCCTCTCTTCCTGAAATAGAAAAAGGCAGCATGCAAAAGGAATCCCTAGATATAGGGAACTATTTTTCGTTGCTAGAGGTTACATGCAAGGCTCATTTTACAAACCTCTCACCAAGTGTCGCTTTTTCCTCAATTTGTGGCATCCACATCATAAACTCGATCTTATCAAAACTCGTGAACCAGACACTGCAGAGCTCATTCCTCACATCAACCTTGCAGCTCTAACATCCCACATTGCATCGAGGAGTCTTTGGCACTTTTAGCTTAGCTATTTTAGGGTAAGTTTTCTTTTCATGTCTTGCATTATGTTTCTGTACATGCACATATTGATGAAACTACGCCCATACAAGTTATGGACCCATCTAATAGCTGGCATGGAGTAGAAAGGGTGAGTAGTACTATCGATCGCATGAAAGGGTGTTCAAGATAATGGATGTCATTGTATGCATTCATGTGATCCCACCCATTTGGCACATTCACCGAGCCGAAGAAAAGAAGCAATTCTAACTGGATCTGGACATGTATTTCGACAAGTTGATGCACATGGTCACTAGCACACACTTGAAGATCAACACAGACACTATGGATCAGTATGTTATTGGTCCAACTACACTGAAGATGATGATGCACATGTTATCAGACGAGTTGGACAGAGGAGCCATATCAATGTACTCGCATGCAACGGAGGCAAGAGTTCACTTTCAAAAGGATGTCACCTTTGAGTGTGTGAACACCATCAGGGACAACCATATTTATATTAGTTCACCTGTCGACCATCATGAGGATGTTGAAGGGTTTGTCTTCCCACATTTGTCCAAGTCTTAGTGATGTCTTTCATGGCTTGCTCAAGACATTTTGTCTCACATGGGTACATGTGCAAATTGTATGTAACATATTGTAAAGTGGAAGTCCAAGTGTCAATAGTGGAATGTAATATTCATAGAGTAGCTAAAGAGTTATGAGGGTAGGTGAACAGTCACAAAGGGGAATGTCAAGGGTCACCCCACCCTTCGCTATTCATAGTACCTCATAACTCATTCTAGAGTCTTTTGGTCAGCGAAGCTTCTGATAGGAGTATCTTAGAGAAAGTTTGGAGAGTATTGTAATGAGCCTTGGCTTCTCTACAGTGCAGATCTAGTACATCTCTTTAGAGGAGCAGGTGGAAGTGACCGTAACGTTCTGCTATCGAGACTAGTGGTTGGTCGTGGTTGTACTGTATGATTGGAATTTTCACTTCTTAATATAACAGAGCCAACACATTTCATGCATGTTTTGTTATTTTATTTCAATTAACTTGGTTACTCTAATGATATATGTATATGTTTTCTTACGCATGTATGTATAGACTCCTTCTCTATATGTATGTATGAATCTTATTGAGATGTGTTGTTGGTTTAACCATCATTTTGGATTGTTGGTTCACCTTCCTTCTAGTTTGTGATGCAAATTTTCTCGTGTGTTATCTTTCAAGATGCGTGTTTACATAGGTTTCCAAGGGGTGCAACCATTCCACCTCTCATGTGTTAGAGACATTCATGCACCTTTCTTGGCTTGCTGTGTGTCATGGCCTTGCTACCAATAGGGAAATCTTACTTTCCTATGCGTGCAACCGCAGTCAAGGCGATATCATATGACCCACTGTTGGGATTCCTACACCAAACAGCCTGAGGTCTAGTTGGGACTTCTTACTATGGAGATCCCCTAACATGTTGGTGGGTCCAACACTGTCAAAACATACTTATATTCCCAAGTAATAATGCTACAAGTCTAGGTCCTTCATCTAAAACTCATATGTCAACTCACACTTACTATGATCAATGAGATTCTCTGATCCTATCAAAAACAAGTCATCAACATGTAGCAACAATATCATAGGCTCACCTATAACAACCTTTTAGAAAAGGTTGGGATCAACATCACTCTTGGTGAAGCCAAGACTCGCTAGGTATCCATCAATCCAAGAATACCAAGCTTAAGGTGCCTTCTTGAGTCCATAGAAATATTTCTTCAATATGAAAACATGAGTCTCCTTCTCATGCAACTCAAAGCCTTCATGTTGTCCTACGTACACTTATTCATAAATCACTCCATTAAAGAAATTTGTATCCACATACATTTGACGCAATTTCCTGTTGGATTTTATAATTATGGTCAATCTTCATAATGTATATTTTCATCATTTATGTAAGCAATTTTTCTTCATGCTCAAAAGGAAATTATATTATATGCATATTTCAAAGAAAAATTAGAAGGCTTGTTCTTCAATACCTTCTAAAACAAAGAATTTAAATTGGTATTATGTGTCACAGCTCCATAAGATGACCAAGTTGGCCCCTCTTGTTCATGTCATCTAGGCCCCTTAGAGGCACCGATTTGACCCTCCTAGATGGCTATCTATAAGCATTCTTTCCTCCTCCATGAGATAACAATTCAACCCACACACAAGACAAATACATTTTCTCCCAAGTGAAGGAAATATGTTGAATTTAAAGTGAAGTTGATCAATTCAAAGGAGTAGATAAATAGGCTTGCACTTGTAGAAGAAATCTATGCTACAATTCACAAGTGTTGAAGGAACAAGCTGATTTTTCTGTGGTAACTTTTCTATGATCTGCCTAAACTTATGTGGACAGAGAGGGCCAAAATTTGGCCTCCTATCGCAAGCTTAGTTTATACCTTAACTAATTTTCACTTGTGGGAATCTTGGAGGAGGGATGACTTGGAATCTTGGTGGTTTTCTAGTCTTTCCATCTTATTAGTCAGTTTTATTATCATCCTTACTTAGATATCTCTTTTATTGAGTTGATTCTATAAGTAAAGGTTGGTGGGATTTCTCCCCATGTTGGTTTTCCCATGGTAAACTCTTGTGTTATTGTGTGGTTGTATCTTTATGATCCTCTAGCATTTTGTTATATTATTGAATTTCTTTGTGTAATTATTTTATGTTGAATAATAAATGTAAGAAAAATCATCAGAAATAATTATTAGTTTAGAGGACTATTGAAAACTCAAAATTTCAAACTTATAATAGAATCAATACAAATAAAAGTTATAATAGAATTTCACCTAGAAACTTGAGCCAATGTCTCCTCATATTCCTCTCCCTCTTTCTGGGAGAACCCTCTAACCATGAATCTTACATTATAATTCTCCATGCTACCATCCACTACATGATTGATATTGTAGATTCACTTGGAAGTTACCACTAACTTCACCTCATGTATTAACACAATATTCCACACAACATTCTTCGCGATGGATTAATATTCTTCCATCATGTCATCTTTCCAAACTTACTGAAATAATGCCTCATCATAGTTGGACAGCCTGGAATCAATATTATGACTCATTAAAGTGCCACGAGGAGCTACACATCCCTCAACTTATTGCAATGTACTTCAAAGACATGATAGTCTCTTCTTGGGTTCTGGAATAATTTGGCCCTTCTATCTATTCTTGATGATCTAAAAGATGTTCCACACGTTTAGAATGCCCTAAACCAACATCCTTGACAGTTTCATGTTCTTCATCACCAACACCATTTCTATACATCCTATAACATCCCCTGGTAAACCTCGCATGAAAACACATAGGATTAGATAAATTTTACACAATTTACACATGTAATTGTTATAATTACTTATTCCATTTTCCTTTACTAGATATTAGATATAATATTTATCTTTACATATAGTAATGTTTAGTAAACAAATAAGAATTTACATAACATAACATAACATCCAATGATATAAAATATTATCGTAAACATCTTGATGTAACAATGCATCATTTCCATGATTCTTTCAACTATGTTAGTTAATCACATACTTGGTAATGTAAATGACATGTTATGAAAAGAATTAAAATAATCCAAATAGAACCATAGGAAATCACAT
>APFE030994083.1:0-18540 GCA_000404065.3 Pinus taeda
TATATTTATTAATTTATTTATTTTTAATGATTCCAAGGTGCCAAGTTTGGGTTGTGCCCTTCAAGAACTTCCCTTGAAGCTCCAAGGGTGCCACGCCTGACAATTTATTTGTGATGCCAAGGGTGCAAAGTTGGTCGTGCCCTTCAAGAAATTCCCTTGAAGTTCCAAGGGTGCCACGCCTAACATTTTATTTTTGATGCCAAGGGTGCCAAGTTGGTCGTGCCCTTCAAGAAATTCCTTTGAAGTTGCAAGAGTGCCACGCCACTTGCCCTTCAAGCATTCAGTGACTACGAGGGGAAAGTATAGTGCAACGTCATAGATTACTATCATCTCTTATGTTGCCTGCTATAGTGAGACTAATGGTGCCGGGGATCAAGGAATCTACCTTGATGCGTGCCCCCAGTAAACTCCTCATGAGCGACCCAACTTTGGGACCTGCCCTCATGGCATCATGATTTTCAAGGCAAAGGTGTTTCAACCCTTCCAGCCCAAGTCATGGCGGGAGTGCTAGTGGGTGAGATCAGGGACTCTGTCCCACCCCTCCCATGTAGTTCCATCCAACTGTACAACCCCATCACCCATATGTGAGTCATTCGGCCAAGCAACTCATCAGTGCCTGCAACCAGTAACATATCATCATAATATAGATAACCATATATAGCAGGTTCAAAATCGATTAGACTTTCCAAGATAAATATTATAAATTTTCATCAAACCAGGTGTCGTCAACTTGTCATGTGCGAGTGCCTCTGGTAGTTTTCCTGCCATACTCAATAATAATCAGTAACTAGGTTTTTCAGTGTTAGTCATTGTCATAATCTCATTAATTACCATCACCTGGTCATTCGCATCACCGTTCATTGTGAACCAGAACTAATGTAAGTAGCTAACATAGGGGATACCTCCATCATGGCTAGCATCATCATAACCTTAATGGAACCATACATATAGATCCAGGCTATCATCACTATAACATCAATCGAAACATGTCTATCCTATACTACTATCACCATCATGATATCAATAGAGAATACACATAACCATTAATTATATCGTAATCATAATATTAATAGAGAACATACATAACCATCACATTCGATGATAATAGAGTCACGTTTTTGGATCCTCAGCCTGAGTTACTCATAGACTAAAGTATGCAAGATAATGTCATATTAGAGTCAGGAAACTAGGGTGGGCACTACATACACCCCCTCTTAACAATGGACTTCATCCCGAAGTCCTTAGAACATAAAGGAGAGACGAAAACACATAATCTTAGGAACCCTTCCTGAAACTCTTGCCAACCTTTTGGTGGGCAGGTTATAATTTTCCCAAGGTATCTATACCACGAATTCCGTTATAACTAAAGGACTATATCTGGGGAACAAAACAAGAAGGCTCAACCGAATAACAAATTCCAATCCATTCAGTTTCATTGTCTTGGTTATTTGGTTGAGCTTTTTTTTTTTTCTTCATTATTTCAGTTTTTGTTACAACAGTAATATCTGTGATTTCCCAGCAGCATAGGCTTCTGCAACCACAAGATCTTCATGCGATGATCTTTGTAAGATGCGGTATTCACTTTACGCCTCTCCACATGATACGATGGAGGAGGTTCGGTTGACATAAATAGTTTCAAACCACTACAACCAATAGTGATTTTAATGCCAACTTGGTCCATATTTAGAAATAGTTAAGGTGGCCAGGCCATAAGCCTTGTATTTCTCTAAGTTGAGAATTGGCATCATGATCAATTTTGAAAACCTTTAATTTCCCTTTGTGTTCATGTGAAGCCTAATCAATTATAGGAGCTATAAGCTTGCATGGTCCACACCAATTGGCCACAAAGTCAAGGAGAACTCTCAATTCAACACCTTCAAACTCGCTCTCTCTAAGGACTAGAGCCTTGTTGTAGCAAGTGACAACGAGGCTAATTTTCCTTGTATTCCGCTAAAACTTGCCAACTTCCTTTAAGGCATTTCACTTTCATTCGTAGGAGAATATACCCTCTGAGACCACAGTCTTCTTCATGATGTAGTACGAGATATCTGTGAGAAGATCCATTTAATTCCAAGGGACTCAAAGTTGTCTATCTTTTCTCCTTCTATGTATTATGTTAATCAAATGGTACATTTCATGCTTATGGGGAGTGACCCTATGAAACAATAAATAGACACCCAAACAAAGTCAATTCCTACTAGAATTATGAACTTCAAGAAATAAGTGGAGTGCAGCGATATGGATTTTCTTAGATCTGAATGTCTAATCGGTGGTGACTTCCACTCTCCATCACAACATGGTTTTGCGCATTTATATTCCAGTGAATCACCGTGGTCACAAGTTAGATCCAAAAAAAGAAATCCCACTATGTTCTTGATCATGAAAATACAAAATTGAAAGCTCTCAGGCGCTTCTGCAGCAGCATGGTCCATCCTTCTTTTTTATTTTTAGCCTCATTGTAACACTAAATAGTGCCACAAAACTCAAAGAAGACATCACTATGGATATTTGGAAATGCTTGGACTATTGAGCAAATAATCTCACACCTACGAAAAAAAATCTACAACTCAGCTGCCAAACAAACAGAATGCAGCACCTCAACACCATAAAATACACAACACATACAGGAACAAATCTACACATAATTAATATATAAATTAAACACTTAACTAATCTATTTACATATAATCAATAAGCTTTAAGAATCTACCCATTTTTCGTTTATTTGTTTGTGTAAATTATATGCTTGATATATAAAAGGAGTTTTGGCATAACCGAATGGTTACCTGTGTCAAACTAGTGCTCAACATTTAATTTATTCTATATTCCCCATCTAGGTGTTACTTCTTCACGCAATAAGGAGGAAAATTTGATTGGAACAATTTGGTTTTCTTTATTTAGATTAGTTATCATGCTACATATATATCAATGATGGTACTGTTTTATAAAAGTCTGATTAACAGGTTTTTTTTTTTTTTTGGGTCAGATTTCCACTTGCCGATAATTCGCTCTCAATTTTCGTTCCTTGTCTACAACAATAATGTCTCCTATTTTGGTGTTATCTTTTGCATTCATATTAGACGAATTACCAACAGTACTATTCTCGAATCTGATTATTTTCCTTACATTTCTAAAAGCTTGATATCGACATTTTTAGATAATTATTATAACCCTGTGCATCTGTATATCCATAAATAATTATTTATTTATTTTTATGTAAATGGAATATCTTCGACCGCAAAGTTTTTCTAATTGAGGCGTATCGAAATACTCTTCCACAGTACCCTAAAGGGACCACACCATTTTATGAGGTATTGTCATATATATATATATATATTTTCGCAATCTGGGTTAAGAAAACCCATAACGAATTTTTGCTATATCATGAGAACGTTTAGGTTGCTTCCCAAGCTCCTCTTCCTCGATTTTAGTTAACCTACAAAATTATAATTCAGTGGATAATATCTTCCTGCCCTACCTATCTGTATTAATTTTTTTACAACCAATTTCAAGCCAGATAAATCAGTGTTATACATTAACTATCATGGTTGTACATGTATATATAACTTCCTTGATTACTGCCCACCAATTCATTTCTAAAACATCTAATAATTAACGAAGTTTTATAATTTATATGGACATAGAGAACCCAATTATAGGATCTTTCATCTGTATATATGTTGTAGAAAATTATACATGCAACATCTTCTAATATTCGCACGGTAACCACTTCTATAGTTCACGATGTGACAAAATCTTCATATTTACAGAGAAAAATAAAACACATTGTTTTAGTGAATATAAACATAATTGTATCGTGATATTCAGTTTTCCTCAACATAAAATATTTCAAATCATCTAATGCATAAGGTAAATATCATATCTTAAATAAATAACAAGAAGAGAATCTAATTGTAACCTCACTGGATCTGCTTGCAATGAAAAAAATTTCACCCAACCATGAACCTTTCGCCATAGGTTCTTCCTTGAGCTGATATATTTTTACCCAAGAATCAACTATCACTTGTGATTCTAAACAAGATATTTTTATGCCTTGCTCGTCGAACAGACTTTCCTTCGCGGCGTCTCACTTTCTACTTTCTGGGAACCCTAATAGCATAGGATTTTTCCTATTTTTTTGGAAAAGTCTCTTCCCTTTTCCATTAAAACCCCTTATTTTTCTCCCACTATACATTTTTCACCCCCTTGTTGAAGTAGTGCAAACTTCCTTTAGCGGAATAATTGGCATTGAAAGGCCCAATAACTGTCTAACATGCACTCGCTTCACATCACCATCTAATCACATAAATCCTTCAGAGATCACATCAGGCGGATGAGTGTGGTAATGTTCAATAGTTTGGCGACCAACAAACTCCAGCAATTTCGCATTGGCGCGTAGGAAATGCTAAATTCTAGTGGCACATCAACTTCATTGGTTGCGTAATGATCGAACAACCAGATTTGGGTTACCACCAGATTTGGGTGACAACCCATAGTGTTGCGTTTTAAAAATAGTCATAGGAAAACTGCTAATTGAGACCACATCGGCGCAGATCGAAAGAGCGCAGAGAGATTACGAAATCAAGGGGCAGGATGCGTGCAAACCAGGCTTGTCTAAGGAACAAAGTGTGGTAGATTCAATTGAATTTATCAGAATTGAATAGCACATGTGATAGCTAGATCAGGTCCTCAGCAGGGAAAGTACCATTAGTTAAATCACACAGTAATGATAGCTCAGGTGCCAATTCTGGCTTCTACAAACCTAGTAACTTCACTGACGCAGAATCTTCTACTACATTGTTCACTAGTAGTGACAATGAATCTAGAAATCCATTGGTTAGAAAAAAAAACAAGTCATCAAGAGTATGTGACCCGTGAAGCAGACCGAGGGTTCCTCAGCATACAACTGCGATGCCTAGATCAAATGGGTTTACACTAAAGTCTCCCTTGGATTTTGTCTTTGGTAAAGACATAACAGTTGATGGACACAATGATGTGGGCAAAGAAACCAAGTTCATTGAACAAATCCAGGAAATTCACTAGGCAGTGCAGGAACAGATGGAAAGAAGCTAAGCAAAGTATAAAGCGTGACATAACAAGCATCAAGTTGAGCATAGTTTTCAAGTTGGTGATCAAGTCTAGTTGTACATCAGCAAAGAAAGATTGCAAGGGGAAGGTAAAAATTTGAAACAAATTAGATATGTTCCTTTCAAAATACTTGATAAAATTGTTGAAAATGCTTTCTGCCTAGATCTACCAGCTTATATGCAGATCTATTCTGTCATAAATGTTGAAAACTTGAGATTGTATGAACCTTCATTGATTGAATATCCTGAAGAGCAAGGTCAACTGCCTTCCATCGAATATCTTTTTCCCGAGTATCTTAATGAGCTACAAGAGGACATAGTTCTTGAGAGGAGGATAAGAACTTCGCAATGGGGAAATGTTGAGTATATTTGAGTTGGACTCAAAGGTACAAATCCAAGTAAATCACGATGGATAGAGATTTGAAAAGTGAAGGAACTTTATCCTCACTTACTTGATAACTAAAACTAACTTTTGGTGGTCCAAAAGCTCCTAGTGTGGAGGAGTGATCCAAAATGGATTTAGTTTTGCCTCCAGATCAAAGTCTTCAAATTCAGTTGAAAGTGTGATCAAGTCGAAGTGCTCGACAAAACGATTCCAAAGGTGTAAATGGTGTGAAAATCTGATTTCGGATGAAGAAGTAAAGGCCGGTCAAAGTTTCAGGTAAAATAGCGCTAAAAAGGTCAAAAAGTTAAAGTCAAATTGGTTAATGGTGAACATCTAGTGATTACACCATCAATACACGTGTTGTCTCGGGAATTTGCCACATGTTTTTGATGATGTCAGCAAGGAAGGTGACATGGCAGTTTTTGATTGGTGCACATGGACCAATCCAGTGCTGACACGTGGTAGCTCGGATTTGTCTAATATTGACATGCAAATCCAAAAATTTTGGGGTCAGCGAGGATCAAACCCCTGACCTCCCAGATTCCTAAGTTTTCGGTAGATTTTTCTCACTAATGAGCTATCACATCTCTTGGTTATCAATGTGAAGATATTGTATTTATTGTTACAGCTTGGTTCCGCCGAAAAAAGAGTCGGACGGTCAGGGTCAATCCCAGACCGCCAGTCTCTTAACTGTATGCTAAACTAACCACCGAGAATCAGAGTAATATTGAAACGTGGTAAGTATATAAAACATACATGATATATTATATATCATATGATGTATATCAAGCCATATTACCATATCAAATGAACCATGAAAATCACAACCATATGATATCATATATCAAATCAAATATATGATATATATTCCAACCATATCAAAGGCTGGAAGTGCTGGGAGGGGGTTTCGACCAACGAACCTCCCACTTACAAATACCAATGACTTCACACCATTCTGCTGATTGAGATGTCAAGTGTTCAGGGTTGATATAAAGATGAACCACCTTTTATTTAATATAGTTGCAGGTATAGTCCACTAAGGAGTGTGCAGTTTCGAAAAGTAGGTTTTAATATGCAGAAGTGGTTTTGACAACATAAAAGTGGTTTTGTGCAGCTGATAAGTGGTTTTTGCATAGGTAGAGGTGGTTTTTGACTTTCCAGGGGGTTTGGAGGCCACACTGGCCAAATATGTCAAGTTTATACTCGTTTGACTCGAAGTTTTGAGCTGAATGCAGTGGTGAGGTTCATTTTCTCATCTGAGACTCTGTTTTTGAGCTCATGCATGTAACATCATTTTTGAGGACAAAATAAAGAGGTCAACACTAGAGGTGAAAGGAACAAGAGACATAGCTAGGAAGTCTGGCGAACTCCTTTATTAAATTTTGTTGTGTTGATGTGTTTGAATGTGTTTTAAAATGGTTTAATTGTTTATGTTATCCGCAATCTTTTCGATCCATTGCATTAAGTAACATAAGAAAATTCACATAGTATATAATACCTTTTTCATTAATGGATCAGTTCCTAACGATAAAGTGTGCACAATGGGTAAATTTTACAAAAAATAAAAACAAGTCAAACAAATCATAAAATCTAGACTTTCAATATTTTTCAATCCCTTGGGGAGGGCTATGATAAAAGGATCAAAAATCAAAACAAGGAGATGGTGGAGAACGAGACGTTCCCCAGCGGAGTCTCCAATTTCTTAGGTATACTAATCCTTCTTGTGGACAAGATGGATCTCCCTAAATATAAAACAAAATATAGTAAGAAACAAGAAAAGAGTTGCTACCTTTCCTTAGATTATGATTGATTGAAACATCTAATATGCGAGGTATCAGTTATCGATTTAATGAAATTCGTGTTGAATTCTTTTAATTTCCTTCCATAGTTGGCTTCTCCTCAATTCTTTAGAGACCATTCCAGTGCTTTCCACAACTTCTCCATGACGTTTCGAAGGAGATTTGCATAGACAGACACACAAAAAGGATCAAAGCACCTGGTATGTAGAATGAAAGATAGATGAAACATTTAACTCAACATATATCATAAATTGAATCAATAACCAATCATAACCTATGTGAGTGATCATGGAATCCCACAAAAGATATAAGAATAGACATGATTAGGAAATAAGGAATTGGACGAAACAATGGTAGAAATACTTGCTTACATGACAAAGGGTGTAGCCTAGATTACGACTAAAGGATATAGTTTAGTGTTAGGGAGAGTTGGCCTCAAAAGTTTGAGATGAAGGATCGTGGCTTGATACATTATTTATTGGGATTGGAGGTGTGGAAAATACCCGATGAGATGTTCATCAGACAAGGGAAGTACATTGTTCAGATTTTGAGGAGATTTGGTATGATGGATTGCAAGTCCATGGCTACAACTATGGGGACCAATTTGAAGAAGCTGAGTGATTCCACTTTAGATTCATATTTGGTGGATCCCACAATGTGTAGGAAATTGATGAGATCCTTGATGTATCTATTTAACATTGGGCCAAATATTTTCTTTGTAGTGAACACCCTTAGCCAAAATATGGGCGAGCTAAGGCATGTACATTTCAATGCAACAAAGCATGTGTTGAGGTACCTGCGCGATACACTTGGATATGGTTTGAGATATCTCAAGTAGTGAAGTGAGGATGCAAGGATATAAATATTATGATTGAGAAGAAGAAAAAAATAGAACCTTGAGAGTTCTGCGTCAATTTAGGATTAACTATGATATCCTAGTTTATTAGGAGGAGGAATTCTGTCACACTCAATACAAAAAAATCAGGGTATGTTGTAGTTAGTGCTACAAGTTAGGATGCAACGTGGCTTTGGAAGCTACTTGCAAGGCTATTTGATTAGGTCAAATCACATTAAGATAAAATATCACTTCATCTAATGCATGGTGTAGAGAGGAGCAATGAAGCTCCAATACATATCCCCTAACAAGCATATTGCTAACATTATCACCAAGCCTTTGTCTAGAATGAACTTTGTATACTTCAGAGACAAGATTGGTGTGATGTAGAATGTATCCCTTATTGAGAGGGAGTGTTGTTGTCTTTCTAGGATCAAACAAACCATCTCCTAAGAAGTCATGCTGATTTAGATGGGTCATGATGATTTGACTAGGGGTGAATGGCCCAGGGAAACTGCAGGATTTGACAAATACTCCCCTAAAAAGCCATGAAGGAATTTGGTTGGGTCATGCTAATTTGAACAAAGGAGATGGATGTAATTCACCTAAGAATCCATGAAGGAATTTGGATGGGAAACACTGATTTGGTAGGGGTGAATGGTCTAGGGGAAAATCTTCTCCTAAGAAGCCATGAAGGAATTTGGTTGGGTTATGTGGAGTTGACTAGAGGATATTGATGTAATTCCCTTGAAAATCCATGAAGGAATTTGGCTGGGCCATGTTGATTTGGATAAGGGAGAATGGTACAGGAGAAAATCCTCCCCTGAGAATCCTTGAAGGACTTTGGCTGGGTCATGTTGATCTGACTAGAGGAGTTTGATACATTTACTCGAGGAGCCATGTTGCTTTGGAAAAGGGGTAAGCCCAAGATACTCACATTGCTTACTCAAGGATGGAGTGATCTATGGATGTGTATGTGAAGAGTCACATTTCCTACTTTGGTATGGAGTGATCTATAGGCGTGCATGTGAAAAGACACTAGTTCAACATAGAAAGCTCATGCAATTTTCTTGTGGAGGCGAAATTCCAGCTAAGGAGAAATTTGTCGCAGTTAAGGGCAATACCTCCCTTGCTAAGAGGGAGTGTTGATTTGTTGTGTAGCATCATGAGGTATACCTGCATGCCTAAGTCGGCCTAGAATAACTATGATGAATCAAAATAATGTTTTTATTTTTTTAATGACAATTCAATCTAAGAGGGTGAAGGGACATGTCCCTTGGGTTATTTTACCTCCCATTTCACAAGTATATATAGATGATGTGACATTTCATTTTCTCCACTAATGAATAACAAATATAGGCATGAGGAAGTATATTTTGAAGATATCTCTCTCTTGGACACACATGTCAAGGAGTCTTTGACTCTATTTGGCCAACATTCCTAGATAGTCACACATGTGAACAGAAGGATGAATTTGGATGCAACAATTGACCGAGTTTGACTAAGCTAGTTTGACTATAATTTTGCCAAAATCTGTTCTACACTTGAATACAGGGTTGATCCTAGGGCCAAAATTTGACAACAGGAAGGTTGGCTAGGGTGAGTTGACCAATGATAAAATTATGATATTTTTCTTAGTTTGACCAATGTTGACTTATTGGAGATTGACTGATATTTTGAATTTGACATAGACAAAAATTTCTATACAAATTTCTGATTTTTAAACCTTTTTAAAGAATAATTTCTCCTAAGGAAAGGTTACTGGGTTTTCTCCCAAGGATAGGTTTCCCAGGGTAAAAATATTATCTCTATTATGCATGGTTGTCTTTCTATGATCTTTACTATTTATGAAGCATTTAATGTTGATATTTTATGAAGTGTAATTTCTCAATGATATCAATGTCATAGAATATTGTGTGAAAATAATTAGGAAGTAATTATCTGGCAAAAAATTGTATTCTACTATGCACCTTGTAGAAAATTTCAACGAATATGTCTTGGTTGAGGGTGTTAAATCAATGTAAATAGTCTTGCCTCCTATGATTTTTATGAAGCTTCAAATTCCATATGTGTGGACACCTATAAATTCTATAATTTGTTTTCAAACCTTTAACCATTAAATTACTCATTGAATCTATTTTCTGCATATAATATTTTTGGCTTTGTAGCATTATTATTGATTTTAATTAATTCTTTCTAAATTTCATATATACATATGCAATTTTTCCTTTTTTTGGTAAGTTTAAGTTGATTTTGCTTAAAATATCCATACATCCAACAATCATCATCTTCAAACATGTCAATGGTAGGAGGTCTTAATCTATCGAAAAAGAGACAAGATATTTTTGACCACTTATCAATAGAGTAACTTGTCCGAAATTCTAAAAATTTCAACAATTCTAACTCATCCAGGTGGATATTGGTGGTCACCTACCTATTCCATTTTGAACCCCAAAAATGTTTCTTTCAGTTTCCTTCATTATAACACATTTTACTATTTTTGGTAGTTTTTCGGGTCATGAACTTCTGGAGCTATTTTGAGGCCTAAATGGTGTTTTTTTGGAAAATGGGAAAACCCACAACTTTTGGTAGGGGTTTACAGTTGAAATTTTTAGTCATCGGATAAATATTTCTAATGAGGTATCATATGCATTAAACAAAGATCATATGCCAAAGTTATGACCCCAGGAAGTTGGTGTACCAACTAACCCCAACGGGGCCCACAAAATTTTGGTGCTTCATCTCCTAGGGTTAGATTGTTGGACGTTTAGGGTTTTCCATTGTTTCTCAATAATAAAAATTCCTTTGAGCCTTATTGTAAGATAGTTCAAAAGGCATGTATCCATCAGATCTCTTCGAAAAGATAGGCTACTATCACTCGAGCTGGATTGTTCCATTCTGCTTGTAAAGAATTCCAGTACTTGTTATTAATTTAATTGAAGTTTTGTTCTTTGAAATTTTGTTATATCTCTGTGTTCTGTTCAAATATGTATTTCATTTTGTTCCTTCATAAATCTATATCACTAACATAACTAAAGTATCCATTACAATATTGTAATATCAAAAATTGAAAATAGACATTCAAACTCAAGAATCCGAGGAAATGACAGGAGTTGAATCTCTAACATTGGAACTAGAAGGAACATGAGGAGTAGGTTCACACTGGAAGTGGAGATCAATGTCTTCTTACATGTCTATTATCTCTAAGCATACTCTCCAGTTACACTAGACACATTTAAAATCCTCCAAATTAGCAAAGATATTATATCTTTATGCCTTCTTTTCATTTGAGAGCCTCCCCAATAGGATCTTCCTCTGCGAATACAAAGCTAGGACACCAAAATATTGATTCCTTCTTCCTTGGGTATGCCTTGATCAAGAATCCAAGTAGAAACATCTTCTAGGATCTATGAATTCAAGAAGGTATGTCTATCATGAACAACAAGAGACCCCAAATGGCGAATTTCATTTTGAGTTTCGGGGGGTGCTGCTCCATGATAAGTATCTTCAACTTCCTGGGCCTATTTTTGGGATCAATTATGCCCCTAGGGGCCATGAACTCCCCACCACGCCTGCTTCACATACGTTAGTATTACATGTCAAACAAGTATATAAAGCACTTGATGTTTATATCCAAAAAGCTCAACCCCAAACTAGTGATACCATGAATCCCAAAATGGACTATACCATAAAACCCAAATTCCAACTGACCGAAGGGTGATGGAACCAAATTTAAATACATATAACTTAGAGCTAAGAAAAGCCACCTATAACCAGAAGGGTGCCACCAGAAAGGATAGACTATGAACATCCACCTAGAAGAAATGCCAAGACTATAACCCAGAGTCTAGAGGGTGACAGAACCAAGTTGAAATGCAGAGAACACAAAGGCAAGAAAATCCATCCACAAGCATAAAGGTGCCACCAGAAAGGAAAAGCTATGAGCATCCACCTAGGAGAAAAACCAAGACTATAACCCAATAAACCTTTAAGAACATTGCAAGCACATAGATAGACCCAAAGACAGATAAAAGAGAAACCATGGAAATTAACAGAGACCCAACAGGGGAAACAAGGTACCCTTACTTGGCAAGCTAAGATAAGCACAAATCCTAGGGAAGGATAAATAAAAACATAGTCCATGATTCTAGATGCACGAGGAGTAACATAGAGTTTACGCCTAGTTGCGTAGCCTGGTTTCATCCATTGTAGCTCCACAGACTCAAAATAACATGCAATGCTCAGAACAATAATGAAATCCATGCCTCCATTTACTCATTTAGGAATTACCATAAAAATTCTCCAATTGTGTAGCAACCAAGGATTTTTCATCCTCCCTCTTCTCAACTTTCCTCTCGACCAACACTCTTGTGTCAAGGGGTCTAATTGTTGCCTCCCTGCGCAACCTTGAAAATAATTAACACTACATGAAAAATGTAGTAGGCCATAACCCATAGTCTCCACCTTGATATCAAATCACATGCTTATGCATGCAAGGGGCATCCACACCAACCCCAACATTTACTACGCTCTCCATAATAGGGTGGCATGTTTGTCCCCCTTTCCCATTGATTATCTTAGGATTCACCCCATTGGGGGGTAATTTTCCAATTAAAATAGACAAAACAATCCATGTCTACAAATTTGTAATTAAAAAAATAGAAACACTCATGGTATAATGTTTTTAGTTTGAAAAGGTATTTGTTTAATAACTATTAGAAAGAAAAATGCAAAATAATTGTCAATAAAACATTTAAGTTTTTAGTTTAGTTTTTTAAGAATATTAATTAAATAATAATATTTATGAGTAAAAGTATATAGAAAGCAATTAGTAATTGATTTATTCTAGTACTATGTTCACTCTAAAACTAAGAAACATGCTAATTTAATCAAAGACATACATGGTGGGTACTCATATACTTTTCTATAATTTTAAGTATAATGCAAATATAATTTTTAAAGAATATATGAAATAAAATAGATTTTGTATTAAATAACTAAGATCATCTTAATTCGCATTTACCACAGCACCAAGAAGAATCAAATTCTCTTTTTCATTTTAAAAGAAGAGGTTTTCATCTCAAAAAATTTCATTTTTTAAAATTGAAGCAAATAAAAAATCAGATAAAGTAATTTAATAATTAAGGTCCATCTTACTTCGGATTCTACCAAGCACCTAGAAGGATCAAATCTCTTTTCATTTTAAAAGAGAGATTTTCATCTCAAGAAATTTGATTCCTCTCAATGCTTGGTAGATCCAACATTAAGATGAATCTAGGTTGGTTTAATTATTAATTATAATTATAATTATAAATATAGTTACTAAGTTTATGTTTTTTATTTAATTTTTACCAAGTGAGAATGTTAAATATTACAATATCTCTATTGGAAGAGGATCAAATGTTTACATAGCTGTGAAGTTTACTTATGAACCTCAAACATAAATATTTTTTTTAATAAAATTTGAAATGGGTGAGGGGAAATCTTGGATAAAATCTAATATTACAATATTATATGACACCCAATATTTTTACCACCCCCACCTAATAAAAAATGGCCATGGGTGGAGGGAAACATTAACTAAAATGTAATATTATTACATTTTACTTAATATTTTTTCTCCCCTGCCAATTTTATAGTTTAGTTTGTTTACTTTCAAAATTCAACAATAAAGAAAAGTGGCCATGGGTGGATGGAAACACTATTTAAAATGTAATAGTATTACAATTTACTTAATATTTCCTCACCCGTGCTAGTTTTATAGTTTAGTTTGTTTATTTCAAACTTCAAGTATAAAGTAAAATGCAATAAGAAGAGGATCAATTGAGGAAATATTGGGTAAAATGAATAATAGAATATTATATTTTACCCAATATAACCTAGTAAAAGATAGATGGAGGTATGCAAAAATATTAGATAAATGTATTAATTACATTTTTCCTAATATTCCCCCACCTCCGAACATATCCACACAAATGCCCAGTGAACATATCAATATGTTTTTTTTACCTTTACAAGTTACATGGATTGAATGCCATCATTTTGTACATCTAATATATAACTTGAGTGGGCCTAATGGTTAAGATCTCATGTTCCCTCCTAAGACATCACAGGTTCAAAACTAGAGGGGGTAGAGTATGTATGCCTTCATATACTTAACACTCAGAGGTGGGTCCCTTGTTCCATAAACAAGGGGGGCACAAGGGGGGCAAATGGATAATAATAATATGTATCTAAATATGACATCAAACTAAGATGGATCAAGGGTAGTTTAATTTCCCTTTGAATAGATAATAATAATATGTATCTAAATATGACATCAAAATAAGATGGATCAAGGCTAGTTTTAATTTCCCTATGAATGGATAAAATAATATGTATCTAAATATGACATCAAACTAAGATGGTTCAAGGCTAGTTTAATTTCCCTCTGAAATTGTGGGTCATCAAACTAAGATGGATCAAGGCTAGAATTTCCAAATTTCCCTTTGAAATTGTGGGTTGTGACCTTAAAATGGATAATAATAATATATATCTAAATATGACATCAGACTAAGATGGATCAAGGCTAGTTTAATAATATGACATCAAACTAAGATGGATCAAGGCTAGTTTAATTTCTAAATTTCCCTATGAAATTGTGCATTGTGACCTTAAAATGGATAATAATAATATGTATATAAATATGACATCAAACTAATATGGATCAAGGCTAGTTTAATTTCCCTCTGAAATTGTGGGTCATCAAACTAAGATGGATCAAGGCTAGTTTAATTTCCCTTTGAAATTGTGGTTCTCATACACCAATAGATATGACATCAAACTAAGATGGATCAAGGCTAGTTTAATTTCCCTCTAAAATTGTGGGTCATCAAACTAAGATGGATCAAGGCTAGTTTAATTTCCCTCTGAAATTGTGGGTCATCAAACTAATATGGATCAAGGCTAGTTTAATTTCCCACTGAAATTGTGGGTCTCATATGCCAATTTGGTGTTTGGCTTGGCCAAGACCTTAAAATGGATAATAATAATATGTATCTAAATATGGCATCAAACTAAGATGGATCAAGGCTAGTTTAATTTCCCTATGAAATTGTGCATCATCAAACTATGATGGATCAAGGCTAGTTTAATTTCCCTATGAAATTGTGAGTCTCATACATCAATTTGGTGGCTGTGACCTTAAAATGGATAATAATAATATGCATCTAAATATGATATCAAACTAAGATGGATCATGACTAGTTTAATTTACCTTTGAAATTGTGGGTCTCATACACCAATTTGATGTGTGTGACCTTAAAATGGATAAATAGTATGTATCTAAATATGACATCAAACTAAGATGGATAAAGGCTAGTTTAATTTCCCTCTAAAATTGTGGGTCTCATACACCAATTTGGTGTTTGGCTTGGTCGTGACCTTAAAATTGAATAATAATAATATGTATCTAAATATGACATCAAACTAAGATGGATCAAGGCTAGTTTAATTTCCCTCTGAAATAGGTTATATTCCACATGAATACCATGGGTTATTTTTTATTTTTATATATCCCTCATACTAAAAAGTAATTTTTTTTTTTTCAATTACTCTATCTCACTAGATAAATTCATGTAAAATAAAGGTGATTCGTGTGTTATTTTTTATTTTTATATATCCCTCATACTAATAAGTAATTTTTTTCAATTACTTTATCTCACTAGATAAAGTCTGATGTAAAATAAAAATGAAAATTAAAGTATTTTATTTATGGACGACATACACACACATATATATATATTAACGTAACTTTATGTGATAACATCTTAAACATGTATTGGGTTATAAAGCACATATAAACTCAACAACCATCTCCCTCATATATTAGCATATAGACACAACAACAATCTCTCCCTCATATATTTAGTTGTAAAAAGCATATAAACACAACAATATATATATTTTAAATATATTATAAATAAGAAAGTAGCAATATGTTATACCATTTCTATTTTTACTACATATTAAATTTTCTAAAGTAACATGAGTTTTGATGTCCTATATTCTAAAAATGGTGACATTTTCATGGGATTACCTTCTATAGCAATTCATAAACTAAGGGGTTTCATTTATTTCAGTTTTATGTTGTCATCTTTTCATTACATCATGCTTTCTATGTGCATATTGTGTTCACATGTTAGTTTAGGATTTTTGTTTTTTATTTATTAAAATAATTTAAGAATTTTTGAAAATTGTATTTCTTATTTTACTTAAAGTATTTTGATGGGGACATAATAGTCTTGGTGGAGTGCATTTTATTTTTTGTATTTTTTATGCCACAAATAATTTTAAAACTAAAGAAAGACTAATCTTGTAAATGGCCATTCTGTGAGAGTGCTATGCTTGATATTTTTGGTGCGAATAATTTTGTAATGCTTGATATTGTTGGTGCGACTAATTTTGTAAATGGCCATTCCCTGAGATTGTTATGCTTGATATTGTTGGTGCTATGTTCAGGTCATAAGCTAGTGGTGGTCACTAGCACTGACACTGGTTGTCTTTATCTGACACAGTGGGTGACACTATTAATCTGCCATGCATTCAAGGAAAGTGATATTTAACAATGGGTATTGTCTACAAAGACCACAAATTCACCTCGAAAGTTATTTTCTCTAGAATAATATTTTTATTTTTATTTCTTCAAAAAATCTCCTCATAGAAGTATTTGAAAGGTTTCTTGATGGTGAAAATGGATTCAACACCATAAAAAACCTTATGGACAACCACAATCCTGAAATTTCACTGCTGTAATCCAGATTTCCCAAAAAATTTACCAAATTTTAACAAAAATGTTATCATATTTCCACTATTTTCCAAACAAATTTATAACATCATAACCTACTCTTTTAACCATATGAACACTCAACTGGATTTATAGGCTTTGACTGGCAACAACCCCCTATGCCTTGTTGAAATGATCCGTGGGGATAGAAAATCTACATCACTTTAAGATGAACATGAAAATTTGCTGTTTCAAGTGCTTCATCTATGATCTCTTATTCGTAACATAATGGAACAGAGGTCGTAAAAGGAGAGGGCCAACCAGAGGCTCTTTTGGAAGCAAGTATGCAAGCATATGTTTTTTTTCTTGTTCTTCTTTCAGGTTACGTGCCAGCTTCAATGTTGAATACAAAAATGAGTTGCTTTTACATATTAAACGTTTTCATTGTTAATTTCATATTTGAATTAATAATATTAATCCTTTCATAATATTTGAATCAATATTTTACTAAATACTGTTGGAAATTAATTCCAACTGCAGCAATAGTTGAACATAAACCGCAAATCACGTCTCATCTCAAATTGCATTAATTCTGTTGTCTGTCCTCCATACAGTGTTGCGATGTGATGCGAGCGTGCGATGCGATTGCAGATCACAGATCGCAGATCGCAAGTTTCACCCTGCGCGCGTTGAGCCTTTCCCTTTGTTTTCTGCGATTGTGATCCTGCGATGTGATATTATCGCACATCACACATCGCTACTTCTCACCTCGTCTCATCCTCCTGATAAAGTTTTGGGATGCGATCCCGTCGCTCATCCACTGATCCGACGGTCCATATTTGTTCTCGTCAAATGCACGTCACTGCCATACTACATTTATGCACTTAATCTTTTTTGTATTCCCAAGGAAGAAAGAATGCTTTGCGTCATAACTACTCACCAACAGCATTAAAGAAGAAGCATGGACGAGAAGGAAAGAACCAGCCTCGAGCTGGCTGTAGCATTTATCAGTTATGGGTTTCCACATAACCGACTCAAGAATTACAACAGAGACTCTATCAGAGAGTTAAAGTGGTTGATGGACTGTTATGACCCCTAATGCACTATATATGTGTAGACACAACAGTGTAGGGATATACACAGAGAGCGAAAGCAAAGTAGATTGATAAGAGGTAATGCACATCAGTGTAGAGAAAATTCCTTTTGTTGTGGAACTGAAACATTCCTGTTGTAATCCCTCTGTTTAGAGGAAGAATATTTTGTAACAGCAGTTTTTTTAAATACAAATTTTAAATTGTGTGTTAAAGATCATGTGTTTAGAACATAGTGTTGTTTTCTGTTCTGCTTCGTGATATTGTTTTCGGAATTTTAGCAGAAAAATTTCCAACAACTGGTACCAGAGCGAGTCTAGGCACTCAATGAGTCAAAAACAGAGTTTGTTTTTCACTGTAGGAGCTGTAAGAAGCTTATTGAGCAGATTTTCTCCAGCAGAGAAAGTTTTTTGTTTGTTTTAATTGTATAGTCAGTATCTCTTATTTACTTATACAGTTTAAGATGGCAGATGCTGGAACTGGTTTGACAAATTCCCAACTGCCATAATTTAATGGGAAAAATTACAATTATTGGTCCATAACAATGAAAGCATTGTTTGCTTCTCAAGGAATATGGGA
>APFE030994083.1:21507-45606 GCA_000404065.3 Pinus taeda
ATTACACAGTGAAATCAAATACACAGAATGAATTCAAACCAAAGATAAAAATACCATTTGAATTGTAAGCCACTCCCGATATGAATCGCTATGTATGACTTCTACTTCAACGCATAACAATCTTTGAATCAACGACAGTAGTGCACAATTGAATCAAGAAACTTCTCCATTAAAATAAAAGTATTTGGTCGAGTTTCATAAAAGAATAAAGGCTGAAGCACAGTAGTGCAAACTTCAGTCTGTTAAGTCTTATACAAAAATTTTACGACCCTTTCTAAATGCATGAAAGGGTCTATAAATACTATACTAATCTAAAATATCTATCAAAACAGAAAAGCTAACTAATCTGATGTCAATAAATTCAAATTCCTATTTTGCTGGCGATCGGAGGAGCTGGGCGATGAATCACTCTGCTGGCTTCTTTCCTGTATACCTGAGCTGATTGATAGCGAGCATTGGCTCAACTTCGAGAGGTTTGTTGAGCCTGGAACTGAGCTGGGCAGCATAGGTGGAGTCCTGGATCTCGGGGATCATGTATTGCATGGCATCGGTTAGGCACTTGAGAGCAGATCTTTGTTTATGCGGCTTGATTAGAAACCGCAAATATGCATCCATGTCTAAAGATTTAACCGCGGTAATCAATCCTGCTCTGTTTTCTAAATCGGGGTAGCATGTTTGTTCCAATGTATATGCAGTAGTGATTTTGCCAGGCGTGCATTGAGAAGTAATATTGGCCAAATATAGAGTATCATTTACTAGATCGGCCAAATTACCAGCGGTTAATGTACATCTCGATGCTGCCCTTTCTGCCTTCAATATTTGTCCCTGCCATTATGTAAACAATATATTTTTGTGGACTTCCAATATCCGAGGTGGATTGGCCTGCTTACCTGACTTTGAATCCTGCCATTCAAGATAACTTGAGATATCTTCTTCCGCTTGATTATAATCTGCTATAATCTTTTCCACCTGATCACTTACAGTCGTAGCCAACTCACAGAGTGGTTCTGCCTGAGAAAGGGATTGCGCCAAGAGTTTAACTTGAGATATAAGCACTTTATTAATTATCATTGCCTCTTTTTTGAATTCTTCTATTTGCGCCTCTCCCCTGGTGGCTTCCAATTGTGTTGTGATTTGAGCAATGTATTCATCTTTAGCTTTTAAAGATTGCTCATTTGCTACCTTAAGCTGCTCCAATGCCTCTGTTAGCTCGCTCTGCTTTTGGATAGCTGCCTGAGTGATCGACTGCTTCTCCTCCTGCCACTGTTGCATCAATTGGCCATTGATTTTCTGTTGTTCCGATAGCTGTTCATTGATGCGCGCTGTCTCTTGCTGGTGTCCCGTTGATTGCTGCTCAGCTTGTATTATCCTCTGTCTGACATCTGCTAATTCCGTTTGAAGTTTCAAGATCTCCTGGTCCTTAGTCTTTAAGAGAACCGCTACCTCTGAGGCTTTGTCAATAGTGGCAGCCGAATAGGCTCCCGCATATTGTGACAACTTGGTCAGGTTGTCAGAGTGGTCAAATTTCTCTCTCCAGACTACATTGCCCGTTAGTGGTTGCTCAGGAAAAAGGGGAGGTTGATCAAGCCTCTGCCTTTTCCTTGATCTCTTTACTACTGCTCTATGCTTAGGACTGTAGAAGACGTTCAGTGGAGGAATGTCTTCTACCAGGAGGGTGATTTGGTCACTAGGACCTTTTGGAATTATCTCTACATTCATACTTTTGGGTGTGCCGGTGGTTGTACTCAATACCTGGGATGAACCTTCTGCTTGTATGCCGCTGCTTATCGGAGTGTCGGTATTCTATGAATCCTTGGTCCCGCCGATAATGGTACTAAAATGCTGCCATTCCTTTTGCAGCTCGGGGTCTGTGTCGGTACCTTTATTAGTATCGGGGGTATTCTGCTTGGATTGCAACTCCTTAAGCAGTTGTTCTTGCTTCTCCTTCTCTTGTCGTCCCTGTTCCTTCTACTGTATCTCTGCCTGCTCCCTTCTTAGTCTGTCTTCCTCTTGCTTCCTTAAGCATTCTGCTTGCTCTCGTTTTAAGAGTTCTTCTTTTTCTTTAGCTGAACGCTCTACCTGCTCTTTTCTCAGTTTATCTTCTTGGCTTTTCTTTAATTGTTCCTCCTGCTCATTAGTTTTGGTTTTAATTGTAGCAGGGGGTTCTTTCTGTCGTTGCTTACCAGGCTCGCTTGAAGATGACGCTTGGGTTGGTATTATTAAGTCTAGGGGCAAAGTTTGCAACCTCTGCTGCCTGAGCCTGTTGAATTCTGATAGCCCTTCGTCATTATACCTTGTTTTAGCAATTTCTCTGGCTTGACCAATTGATTATGCTGAGGAAAATATATCATCAAAAATGTCCTCTTTATGCTCAAATGTTGATAATTTGGCATGTTCAAGAGCGGTGTATGCATATTTCCTGGGGTCATATGCTCTGTTTGGGAGTATAGGAAGACGTAGGGCTTGAATTTTCATGGCTTCCTTATCTGCATGTTTTAAATCATGCAGGGTGAAAACCCCGCATCTGAAAGGAAAAGTCGGCCAACCCCTTTTTTGCTTATTCCTAAGAGTCTGTGTGGTACTCTTAGCTGAGAGTTGGTAGGCAATCTCTCGGGCTAACAATTTATCAGGAACGTAAAAAGGAAGGACATGGGGATTGGCTTCACTACCAAAAACTCTAACATATGTAAAATGTTCTTCACCAAACCAGCTACCTACTGACGGTAGGTCAAAAGAGGCTAAGTAAGAAATTCTTGGGATGGGTTTATTAAAAATGGCATAATAAATCGGAATCATAAAACCATTACAGATACTATACAAGTGGGCTTTGTGAGACGACTTCCACATCTTACGATGGTAAATATGGATGGGGGAAGGGTCCTGTGCGGTCCACCTCCAGCCGAGAATGGGAAATTCAGAGTTAAAACATAGGGTATCCAAAATATAAGCACTGTAATAAAATGGGGGGATTATCCTTTCGGCAACTCTGGTCTTATTCCTATATTCTTGGATGGCTAGGGCAAGCTTATCCGAGAGGATGGTGGCCCAATCCATAATCCAACTGTTGATTGCCGCCTCCATGAGGGGAACCATTTCGATAGTAAAATTGGTGGAGTCATGAAGACCCCATAATCTACACATCATTATAGCGAAATAGCAATATGGTGAACATAAGGAGTCGACTGAGTACTTACTGGAGGCTTCATGCTTGTGTTTAGCTGGATTCTGCCTCCAATCCTTGATAGGCTCGGACTCAGTTTCATTCTCACTCGCGAACTTCTCGAGGAATGCCTTATTTTAAACCTTCTCCGGCATAGGCAAATGATACATTTGCCTCAAATCCTCTGGCTTGAAGGACCCAAAGATCCTTCCATCTTTTGCAATGAAGGTTCTGTCTTTGATAGGAATTTCTTCAATTGCCCATTTGATAGCATCAGTGTAGGGAAGCATTTTCTCTCTTGCCGCTATCCTATGTAGGAAAGAGTCGGCCAAGTCCTTGAGAGTGCATTCTGATCTCTTGGTAGAATCTGCGGTAGCTTCCTCTACCACCTGCTCAGGCTTCTCGGCTTCCAGCAAATCATACGTTCCTTTCCAGGTAGTTCTGGCGAGTCCGGCGCATGTTGTGTCTGATATCAATCCCTTCTTACTGGTCATGATTGGTTGTGGGGTGGACTGTGATTCAATAGCACCTGCAACCTTCTTCTGCTTCTTTCCCATAATGCCTGAAATGCTTTGGCAAATCTGTAATCTGCACAGAAGAATGGTTTTGGCGTAATACTGAGATAATAATAAGACTCACAACTGAGAGAGAAATAAGAAGAACGTCGATATACTTGGCCTTTATTAAAACAGCGCGGATATGATCTATAGGCAGATTTTGAAGGGATGGGTTCATTAAGGGGCCGTATATGATCTGCCACCTTATAAATGCTTACTGGTGCAATATTCGCCTAAAGATCTTTTAAATGATGCAATGGGCGTACCGGCGGCCGAGCGGGAATGATTATGCCTTAATTGTCATTAATTCTAGCTTTCCAATCATTCTAACGGCTTTTCTTGGAGAACTGTGCCTTATCTTATCGGATCGGGGAGGGGCACGAGAATAGTTTTAACAATGTTTCAACCGATGCCGATCGCCGATTGCCGATATCGGATCGGGGAAATGCTTGTGCGCATTAAGTTTTGACAAGAGAAACCACCGATCGCCAATTGCCGATATCGGGTCGGGGAAACATGTATGAGCAACACTTGATATACGAAGGGAACCGCCGATCACCGATATCGTCGATGGCTTTATCGGGTCGGGACTTTATCGATAGGCATGATAATGGTGTTCAAGAAGATGGCCGATTGCCGATATCGCCGATAGCTTTATCGGGTCGGGGCTTTGGCCGATGGGCGCAAATAGTGATGCACAATGAAATGCCGATGACCGATATCGGGTCGGGACTCTGGCCGATGGGCGCGATAGTAATGCACAAGGAGATGCCAATGGCCGATATCGCCGATAGCTTTATCGGGTCGGGGGAAAGCCTTTTGTTTGCTTGATGCATACATATTTGCTTTATTTCCAATGTTTTAAAGGGATATCGCTTTTCTTTGATTTATTGTAATTTATCAAGTAAGGATTATTGACATCAATTTTATTTTGAAAGGGACCCATTTCATATTTTAATAATTTTGTGAATAATAATAAAGATGAAATGGGGGGTTGTTTGCAAGGCACAACACACTCTTGCACCAACCAACATCGTTCGCCAAAAAGGAAACCCTTGGTGTCAAACTTGCAATGAGTTCATACCCTTAAGGAGTGTCCCCATAATATGGTGGAAGAGGAGGAAGCCCCAAAGCATCTAGATGATGTACATGACAATGCTCCTTTCACTATGTTGGTTGCCAGATTGTTCTAGTGACAAAGAGAAATCCAAGAACACATTCACTGAGGATATGAATCCTCCCACTTTAGGTTAAAAGGGTTGGCTTCCCTTCACCTTAGCAAGTATTCTCTGTTTCTAATAAAAAATATGTTTAATAAACGAATATATATAGGGTCAAGTTAATGATATAAAGTGTTTAAAAAAAAGTGGCTAAGCTTTGACGTTTAAATAGAACATATATAAATAAATGATTCATAAATGTACCATAAACTTCAAAATGTATTTAAGATAAATTATGTAAAAACAACACAAGGTAATAACATAATAAAATAAAGAAAATATAAAACGCATATAATTATGGCAATATATTATATTTGCTCTAATGGGTGTAAATAAATAATCTCAATACCAAGTATTGTGGAATTTCTATTACACAAATTAGATAAATATGCATTGAATATAAAACCCTAAGTGGTATAATACTTTAAGGTAAATATTCAAGTTATGGTTGTAAAGAAATGATGGTGATCAAGTCAACCATCAAACGATTAGAGGCACCAAGAAGTAAATGAAAAATAAAGAAATAAGCACAGAAAACAAACAGAAAATTCTAGTTTACAATAATGTTTCTTATGAAGGGTACATGAAAATATCAATGCCATGTATTATAAATCCAACCTAGAAACCATCAAAGAAACATGCTAACTTGGGAATTTTAGATAGTATAAATATCTAGAAAATTAACCAATTTGAATAATGTAGAACAATCTATCATTATATCAGGTTAGTCTATTTAAATTGCTCATTGCACTAGAATATAAAATTCAAGAGTGAAAATAAAGAAAATGAACATTAATTATCAAAATGCATAAAGAGTTACAATGTTTTTGAATCTAGTTCACACAACATGTCTGTAGGAACCATAGCAACCATAGGTCTCCAACTCCTCCCCAAAACTTTATCACAAAACTACTCAAAGCTTAACCCCCCTCTAATGATCATTTACATTCTTTGTATACCTATGGGAGTTAGTTTCTTATTCAGTTTTCTATAACTTCCTTAAATAAAAAAAAAAATACATTAGTAATTGTTTTCTCTCTAAATAAAATAGACAATCCATTTACTTAATTAGTTCCATCCAAATATCCAACCCAACAAGCCTTTAAAATGTCCATATTATTTTCCTGCATCCAAAAAGAAAAACATAAATTAATTTTAATATAAAACACATAATAGTAACTGAAAATATAATATAATAAATATATGCTCACCCCTAGTTAATCTTTCCTAAAGACATAAATTAATTTTAATATAAAACACATAATAGTAACTGAAAATATAATATAATAAATATATGCTCACCCCTAGTTAATTCTTTCCTAAAATATAATTTTCACTAGGGAAAATTGCTTTCATTTTTATTTTTAATTTCTGGTTAAAAAATTTTCTAGCCTATACAAAAGATTTTAATAATAAAAATACATTTAATGTAATCAAAATTCATTTTCCGGAAATTTAAATGATGCATAAAATCTGAAATTTACTTTTTTTTTTTTTTTTCCTTTTAAAAATATTGAATTCGTGTTTTTTCTAATAAGCTTGCAACAAAACAAATGACATTTGCAAAATTGGTAATTATCATTCTTACGCCCAATTCCGTCACCGGAATCTCCAAAAAGTCGCATTATAGACAACTCCCTTTGTTATTGTATTGGAATCTATTTCATATGTATTTTCGACCACTAAACCGAGCTCATGTTTTCTTAATTATATTTTAGAATAGTTTTAAATCAAATTTAAATAGCAAATTCAAACTTAATCTTATTAAAATAATATAGATTATTTTAATTAAAAAAAATTAAAACCAAAGCTAATACTCTACCGGGTCGTTGAAAGAGAGAAAATGAAGGGCAAGTGAGGCCCGACATAATCCAAGGGTTAGGATCGTATGCATTGGACGACTATTTTTGTCTCAGGCAAAAAGAGGGTACTTTATTTGCTCCTGCACAGGTCAAACATTTTTAATTATGTGAAGAGGTCAACATGTTACCGTTGGTGATTATATTTTGTTGAGTGGAATAGGTGTGATGAGAAGTGAGGAGGTGAGTTAATATGTTAGTTTTATTTTTATTCTTATATTGATATGAAGATATTGAAAAGTATTTTCCTGTTAAATTTTATTATTTTCCAGTGTAGAAATTAGGGGTTCTCAATGTTTTAGCTACTACGGTTTTAAGGGTTTCTAATGAAGACCATCTACCAGATGAGAAAACCTATCTCTTAAATGTTTTCAAGAAAAATGGTTATAATAAGTTCCAAAGTTTCCAGGCCTTTTTAAAAGCTAGTCAAGGACCTAGAACTAGGAAAGAGTTGGTCGAGGTGGCCTCTAGTGTCCAACTTCCCTTTATCTAGGGGATGACTTACAAGATCACTAGAATTCTGAGAAAGCAAAATCTTAGGTCCACCTTAAGGCCTTTAAAAACCATTTGTGGCTCTTTAAGATCTGTCAAAGACCCTATTGATCCCAAAATCATGAAGGGTGTTTATTTAATTCCATGTTCTTGCGGAACCCCCTACATTGGAGAGACTGGTCGTTCCATTTCTCAGAGGATTCAATAACACGCAATGGACCTTAGACACTATAGGAATCACTCATTTGCTCTAGCAAAACATGTTGAATTATCAAAACACCATATTTGCTTATTCCTCGCTAGGGTTGATCATTTCCATCTTTGAAAATTAGGAGAAGCCATCGAGATTGAAAAGAGATGTAAGACTCTTAATTAGGGCAATGGATGGAAGTTGAGCAGTTCATGGATCCCTTCTCTTTGTTCTTAACTTCCTGGGTTTTTCTCCTTTGTTTCCCCTTTCCTAGTTGGTTTGTGTTATGTTCTAGGTCTTTTTTCTTTTATTTTTTTTTAATTTATTTTCATATTAAATTTATAGGTTTGTGTTATTAGTAATATTATTGTTATATATTTTTCCCTTTCTTATTAGATAAATATATTTTTAATCAATCATTATTTATATTTAATATCAATTATATAATTTTTAATTGATAGGGGTAATTGAATCTTTAGTAAATTATATAATAAAATATTAGAAATTGTTTAATAATTTCTTAATAATAAAAATAGATATTAAATAAATTCAAATAACTAATTAATAAATTGGTTTTTATCGCTTAACATATCTTTTCATTTATTTTTCTTTATTGATCGTTGGGAATTTACTGTTGCATCTCTGATATAAATTAGTGCTCTGTTGATCTTTCTCCTCATCCTGGTACTGGTGATGAAGCTAGATAAAGGTTCGAAACGCGTCGACCCTAAGTTTTTGATGTGATTTCTCCAGAAGATCTTGGTTTATATCATGAATCACAAAACCATCGAATCTAAGATTTTATTTACTTTATTTCATTTTTTAATTAATTTAATTTAATTTTTATTATGTTTTATTTATATTTTATTCAATTTATATTTTTAATTATTATAAGAATAACTATAATGTTTTTGTAATTAAAACTTTTAATTTCTTATTATGATTATAAGTTATAATGACTATTATAATAATGATGCTAATTTTGGGCGATCATGAATATTTTTGCTACGAAGATTTGAGTATGCAAATTTTAGTCTAGGGAATAGGGAAAGAAGTCATATGAGGAGGGAAATGTCAATATAGCAAATAGGATTTTATGTAAGGCAAAACCCGTAGAGGTAACCTAGCCTTGATTTGGGTCGAATTTAGTGCCAATACACTATCATTCTTGGAGAATCCTTCTTCCAACAACAACATGAAGACAATACTGAAAAAGCCACTAGTGATCAAGATGAACCAATCATGCTTGTCGAGGAATAAGCAAGGTTTAAAGGCATACACTATTCTAGAAAAGGTAATGACCAAAACCAAGCAAGCACTAGTTCTAGTGTCACACTCCAAAATAAGGATAGGCCGCCTCCACCACCTAAGAAATCCCTAAGCCCAATACCCATAATCCTAATGTATCTTTCAATGTTGACTTAGGAAATATGTTAGACAAGATGAATGTGTAGGTGCTTATTTTGGAGCCAATCAAAATTGAACCCCAAATAGGGCGAGTTAAGAAGGCTTTCAACCTTGAAAATGAGCCTAAAGACAATCTAGCGATTCACCAAAACATGTATAATGATAGAAGAGATGGAGGGCATGCAGATTTCTTATTGTCCCTAGTGATACACAATCTAATTTTGCACAACTATATGCTTGACTCCAATGCCTTTTCCAACATAATGCCTTTTAGAGTCATGAAAGAATTGGAGATGGAAATTAGTAGGCCTTACAAGAATGTTTGTGGGTTTGACTCGAAGTCTGTACCTATCTATGGTCTTATAAAGGATGGCAAGGCAACCTTGGCCACTAATAAGGACATTTATGTATTGATGGATATTGTAGTCATAGATGTGCCAAATGCTAGAGGGATTCTCTTGTCTAAGAAGTGGCATGCCTCAATTGTAGGATAGTTACAAATTGAATTATCATATGCCGCTATACTTACTGTAGATGGAGGATCATTCATCCTTTATAAGGAGCCACACATGCCTGAGCATGTGGAAGATATGGAACCTTTTCCATTCCACAAGCCTATTGGAAAATCCAAAGCTAGCATACCTCCAAAAGACCTGCATGTCAAGTAAAAGCACTTTGAGCCAAAGGTCCATGAAAAACTTAAAGAGGTTGAACCGTCACGAAATGTCTGCAAAGTTAAAAGCACACAAACAAACAAAACCAAGAGGCCAACATTCCAAAATAAAAAGAAGCAACGGGTTCAAAAACAAGGCAAAGAGTTTCAAGTGGGTGATCTAGTCCATGTTCATGGTAATCCTATCCTAGTTAAGATCTATGGCAAAGTAGGAGTTGAGTATTTTTACATTGGTAAGCTCAATGGTGAACTCTTTCCTTCCCCATTAGGAGGAAAATGCCTTTACTCGAAGGAACTTGATGTATTTTAGATAAGTCGTTACATTGCATTTGTGTGTTGCATTTCGTGTGAGCATCCTACTTATTACTTTTATGATGCTAGTGTGTTGCATCCTAGAGTAGATTGCATTTAGTTATTTTTTTTCTTTTTTGTATGATATATAAAAAAAGGTTACAATTAGCACCTCATACAAATGCTAGCAAACAAATTGCTTTTAGTGTGTAAGTAACAGGACTACACCCCGGGGGATTGTTGGAATTCTCACAAACTACCTATTCGAGCATATGGATCATGCACTCTACGATGAGCACGTCCCCAAGTCAGAGCTAGATGTTACTCACCAAAATGAGTAACCCCATATGAAACAATTATCTCCTATCTTGGATAGCCAACCAACAAATAGATTTACACACTTGTTGATTTATGATGATATTCTCGTTTCTCCACCATCTGCACCAATCATGCACCTCTCACCATCTGACATTCCTCTTTGATGAAGGTGGGCTACCACTCAACAAGTACTTTGACCATTTTGCAATCGAATGTTTTTACTTAATGTTTTGGGCATTTTAACATGGATAAAGGGGTGAACTGATTGTGATTGTAAACTTATTTTCTTACCTTACCAGGGGGGTTAAATCTTAACCCTAATCCAATGGGACCTCCCCTGAGGCCTTAGGGTCATAAGCGGGCACTACTTGGAAACTTGATTTGTAGTGTGTATATTACCCTTTTCCATACTTAACATTTTCCATCTCACATCATTTCCTTTGACATCATCTCCATCCTTCAGGTTAACTATCGTGGGTTCATTGAGATTGGAACTCGCATATCCACACCATTTAGTATTGCCAAAAACCCTTTCCCTCGAGGTTGACACAACTAAAAGAATGAAAAGGCATAATATGGCCACAACACAAGAAAAAGAAATGTTAAAATGCAAAAGATTGGAGGGACAAAAGTTAGCATGTGGGAAAATTCCTAGCATGAAATCTACCCCCCTCATTAGCCATCACCTAGTTCCTAAGCACTAGATGCTCCATCTCATCAAAAGGAACCCTTGCATGTCCCAAACCTGATGAGCGAGAAATGGTTTCATCTTAAAGGGTAAAACAAATGTTATATCATAAAGAGCAATCTTTTTTCTTTGAGTTGTGCACCATTTAAAAAGCATTATCAAAAGGAAGTAAAATGCCCACCAAAGAGGTGGAAAAAGTAGGCCAAAATGGGTAACTCATGCCTCCATAATTTCTCCCTCCATTAAATCTATACACTCAAGATGTGGACTCTCATTAGCTGGCCCCCTGTCTAAGGCACCCAACCATGAATTCCTTCCCATCTATTGCCACATTCTCACTAACACCTATGGATTAAAGGGTTAACGTTGGAAATGCCACCTCCCCTTGGGGGTTGGAAGCACTTGATAGGGTTGGCTACTTAGCCACCCTTATAAAGGTTTGGAAAAATTTTACAGGACTTGGTCTAGTTAGATATTTGTAGGTGATCCCAGTTTGAAGTATCAATATGCCCTTAACAATTAAGTATGGTCCACTTAGATGCATCGACGGTTTTAATCTGTAATGAATGGTTGTTTTCACTTGAGTTTGAGATGGTTTTGTTAGGTGGTTCAAAGTAGTTGAGGCCTTAAGGGAACCTTATTCCACTCATACTCCACATGATGCCCAAGCCATACTTCACATTTGAAGAGTATGATGATCTTGCATATATAACATTGCCCATATTCAACATAGCATTGGGAACTTTGATGGTCTTAGCAGTTGATGGACACCCCAGAGCACTCTCAAATGAAGGATTGAGCTTCTATTTAGCATGGAGGATTATTGATGTATAGGTGGACCCAGCATGCCCCTAGGTTGGCCTTGAACCTAGTTGATGGGCATGCCTTGATCTAGAGCCCAAATGAGGATGGTTATCAACCATAATTATTAAAGAGGGATTATTGCACTTGATGGAGCCCCAACACTAGAGATAGAGAGCATTATGTTATCTATTTGGCACCCATAGAGATGATATTGGGAACGCACAACTGGATTTTGGACACAATGAAATTCTCTAAGGCTTGATTTGAGGGACTTACCTCAAATTGAGGTTGGTCATGATGCTTGAAGACCGTTGTAGCACTTCGAGTGCATTGGTGGAGCATTTTGAACCCTAAAAGGGTATGTCGTCATCCTTTTTAGAGGCTTATGGCTCACACGTGTGGATATTTATTAGCATGTTTTGTTGTTGTGTTAGTGGATTGGTTTGTAATCCAATTTTACTTTATCTCTACTCAAAACCAAACTCAATTAGGGGCTTTTAATGAATTATTAGAGGTGATATGTCTCATATAGAAAGAGTATCACCTCTTTCATTTCTTCATCAACACACTTTTGGATTTCTGTCTCTCTAGAAGAGCTCAACTCACTTTGTTGTACTTCGCAACATGTGGAGATGTAATCTTGTGTGGATTTTGGCTATTGGAAACTACTTTTTGTTGTGGAGGCATCATTATAAGATTGAAAGAAGACATGTTCTTAGATAAATTGTGAGTATTTTTGTTCCATATCTTTACTGGTTTATATTTGATGGAATATTGCTAGTGTTTTTATATTGTTCCTTGTCTAAATGCAAATGTTTATTCTAAATTCTTGTTGATTATTGCATGTTAAATCCTTTACCCTTGAAATCCCTAGAAAAACTCCTAGTGAGCCTTTTTTCTAGTGAATTTCTCCCCTCATAAAATGATAGCTAGGTTTAGAAAGTGAAAACTAGGGTTTTCCCCTTACTCCCTTTCAAAGATTTGATATTTCTAGGGTTAGAGTTTCTAAGACTCCATCACTCAAGTAGGGAAAAGGCACTGGTATCCCTCTTGATGATAAAAAAACTTGAGAATCCTAGCATTCCCCCCCTTTCTTATCTTTGCAACCCCTCAAGGAAAGCCACTAGGGCTAGGGCAATGACCAAATTCAACTAGAGCTTGCCTCTAGTCAACATTGGATCTGATTTGGTATGATTCAACTCAAAATCTAGCCTTTTTCTTTGTGGAAATTACCTAATTAGGGTTGTCATCATCAACCCTAAGTAATTTAGGCCTTTTGAAACCCTAGTTCAACAAAAAGGCTTCAAGTTAGGGCTCATAGAAATTTTGTCATACCATATTATTGACCATATCCTTCAAGCAAACCTTTTGTAGTTGTATGCCTAGATGCATTATTATTAAATCATATCTTGAAACCCTAGGTTTCAAGTGGCATTTTCTAGCCTTCTTCATTAGTACATTGTTCCTTTACACAAAGAATTATGCCCTAATCCAAGTGAGAAGTACCTTGATCGAGCCTCTCTTACATCACCTTGACCCTATTGACTTAGAATACCCTTAGGTGAATATATTTTGGGAAGTCTCGTGTCATAAAATTCCACTATAGAGCAAGGGTGGAGTGTTAAGGTGACAATGGAAGCTACCTCATTGTCACATTAGGGTATAGTCCTTGCCATAAGGTCTATTAGAATTTGAGGCAACAAGTTCAAAATGATGGTTTTGAGCATGGTTTAAATTGGTGACCCATGGGTATTAGAGGCCATGGGTTACATGTAGTGAATCCTTTAACAAGCTTGGGATTCTCCATTGCAATGTGCCTGAGTTGAATGGAGGGCTCACTTGGCTAGACTAGAATGTTGGCTGGCTCGACTACTTTTTAGTCAAGACATGGATTCTTTAAGACATAAGATAATAATAGATTTATTGTTGGCTCATGTATCCCAAATTGAGGTTTTCCAAGGTAAATCATGATTTATGTGTATTGTTGCTATGTATGATTTTTAACATTATTTGTCTCGTATTGTTCTTTTCTCTCTAACAAGTGGTATCAGAGCCAATGGATAATGACCTCTAGAAGGAGGTGATGGTTGCAACAACCAACACATTGTATGTTGAGGTTGAAGCTAACATAAAGTATCTTGATTGGATTTGACTTGCATAAGATTTCCTAAGAGAAAAAAGAGGTCCAACAGGGTGAGATGCGTCCATAGAAGCGACTTGTAGTGAGGAGAGCACTTGGTGTGAGCATGTGTGCAGATGTGAAAGAGTGGTGGCATAAGTGTTGGACAACAATAACAAGAAAAAGATTTGCATTGGAGAGGAAATTTGTACATTACATATACATGGGCATACAATTATCAGACGTGGTTATGCATGCATACCCCTGCAAGAAAAGTCTTGGAGTAAACCTAGGTGATAGGGGAGGAGAGCATGCAGATTTCTCAAGTAAAGTTTAATGGGGGGAATGTTAGGATAAACTTGACTCAATGAAGAGTCAAAGTTGTTAGGTCCATAGTGGTGGTTTACAGCACATGGTTTTGGTGGCCTATGTTATTAGAGCCCATGGGTTACATGTGATGAAGCCTTTATAAGCATTCGGGATTCTCTATTGTAATGGGCATAAGTTGAGAGGAGGGCTCACTTGATCAAGAAAAAATGTTGAGCGACTTGGCTACTTTTAAGTCAAGGCATGGTTTCTTTTAAGCCATAAAATAATAATAGATCTATTTGTTGAAAAATGCAGCAAGAAAATCTTAGTTTGACTTTTCCTTGGTCAAACTAGAGAAAATTTGAATTTCTATTTCAGCAGAAATCTTGGAGGTAGTTAAATGAGGTGACATGGCACTTGTCACTCAGTTAACTCAGTTAATTCGAGTTGGGGAAGTTCGAGTTCAACTCAGTATGATTGATTGCTAATTTTTAGCAATCTATTTCAGTTAAATTGACTTATTATCAGTTAAACTAGTTCTAACTGTTAGAGGAACTAGTAGAAGGTCAAGTTTTGCAGTGTGACTTCAGTCACACTCAGTGATCATTCAGTTAAATGATCAATCAGCCCAAATAATTGATGCGTGCAAAGAACTTGAATTACCTAGTTTAGATAGAGATTCAAGGGTAGTGTACTATTAGTTGTAGACTATTCCAATATGTACAGGTGGTGCATGCAATCAGAGGATCAACCTTAGGAATTGCGCAATTCAAATTGAGGGAATTTTACTAATTAATAGGGGCCTAATTCCTCAAGGAACAACACAAGGAAATAAGAGCATGTAGGGCTTGAAAATTGGCTAGGTGTTGGCTAGAGTGAGTTAGTCAGGCAAAGTGATAGACTATACACTTGCAAGTTATGCTCAGGCTTGAGAAAGCATATGTATTCATCTTTATTCTTTGGTTAATGCAATACATATACTAATGGGTTTTGAGTAGTTGCTTTCCCTTAGATAAATATTTGTGTATGTGTGATGTTTCCTTTTGCATGTCTATGATTTGTGTTCTAGATCATGAATTGATTTCAACAGATGAATAGAGTAGATTTGAGTTTTGTGATTTAGTAAATTTCATGAGAAGTTTCAAATCTACACACAATTTCTACATGGTATCAAATCAGGATTCACAGTAGAGCTGAAATTTCTAGTTTGGTTCTCAAAAGAATCAAATTTGCATATTAGTGTTGCAGGATCTCTTCAAAGTTGAGAATATGAGCTTTAACAAGTTGAGACTAGAGTATGCCTTGGAAGGAAGCTCTAATTTCGTCACATGGAAGGATCTCATGGAGACAGTATTGGACGACAATGGATTGTTGGAATATGTCAAGACTGGCATTCCAAAACCACCTTTAGCAGATCTCTAGGACCATGCTCAATGGAAGAAGGATGTGGAAAAGGTGAGGAGAATTATCTTGGAGGGAGCACGGGATCATACTGTCTCAAATCTCCATGAAAAATATACTATGTTCGCAATGTGGAAAGCACTGAAAAATTGTTCGAGAACATTAGTGACCACAGGACGTTGGCACTCAAGGATAAACTTCAAAATATCAAAATGTGGAAGAATGACTCCATACCTCAATATCTGAGCAGGTTCACACAATGTCGTGACGAACTTGGCAAGGTTGGTGTTACCGTACCAGAGGATGACTTGGTAAGCCTAACCCTTTTAGGCCTTCCCAAGAGCTGGCATAGCTACCAAGATTCGATGAATGGGAGGGAGAAACTACCAAATTGGGAACAGTTGTGGTCCGATTTGGTGCAGGAGGAAATAAGGTGGAACACCAGAGATGGTACTTCATCTAAAGAAGAAGAAGGCTTTGCTCTAGTTGGAAAAGGAAATATCACCAAGGGAAAGAAGTCCCAAGGTGAGGTTGAATCCAGCCAACAGGGCAAGAAGAAAGATTTGTCCAAAATTAAGTGTTTCAATTGTCATGAATTCGGGCACTATGCCACTAAGTGTCCACACAAAAAGTGTAGCAAGAAGGATTCTTCGGTAACAGCAGTAGATGAAGCCTTGGCTTCACAGTTCGAGCTTGACATCACCCTTATCACATGCATGGCCAGCACAATGATGGTGAGTGTGTGGTACTTGAACTCTAGACTGGGTGTAGTGATTTTTTCATTGACCTGGAGGACAAAGATCTCCATATTAACATTGATTTTGGGGATGACGAAAGGTACAACATGTCTAGGATTGGTAGAGTCACCTTTCAGAGGGATTTGGGATCCCCTCTCAAAATCAAGGACGTCATGTTCGTTCCAAGACTAAATAAAAATATCATCTCTATAGCAATTTTGGAAGATCGTGGTTATGATGTGATCTTCAGTAAAGGTAAAGCCTTTTTTAGGCACATAGCTACGAGACAGGTGAAGTAGATAGTGGTTCAAGCCAAGAACCTGTATGCACTTGAGGTAAAAGATGTTTGCACAACCTTGAGGAGCAAGGCCGAAACTAGAGATATGGTGGTTGAGAGAGCATGTTATACCTCTCAACATGTAGCCTCAAAAGGAGCATCAGGAAGTTGTTAAGCAACCACAAATGGAGAATCAAAGAGGAGGCATAGTGGATACATCCACTAAAACAGAGGGACAATTCGAGCCAAGTGGGAAGAGGGAGAACATGCAGCCATACCTCCAGGTGTGAGGTGGGGCGATGTGGAGCCCTAGTTCCAAGAGTTGCAGGTAGGGTCCATTAAGGCGTTCTCTTCATGGATCATTAACTTGCTACGGGGGCCCACAATATTTAATAGCAGGAGGATCAGTGTCAATCAGATACTGAGGAGTGTAGAGGAGTTATGAGAACAATGCAAGAGGCTCAGTAACAGAGTCAATAGCAAAATAGTTTTCCCAATAGACAGTTGCAAACACAGTTGATTCAGTTTGTTTTCTTTGGATGCTTCTCAATTGCGGATGTTACAATAGCAGCAACAATAGTGAGAGGTGTTGCATGCAATACATTCCACAGGTGCAAGATAAGGGTAGTTGTAATCCCTTTCTTGCTGAGAGGGAGTGTTGAAAAATGCAACAAGAAAATATCAATTTGACTTTGCCTTGGTCAAACTAAAGCAAATTCGAATTTTTATTTCAGTGGAAATCTTGGAGGTAGTTAACTAAGGTGACATGGCACTTGTCACTCAATTAACTCAGTTAATTCGAGTTGGGGAAGCTTGAGTTTAGTTCAGTATGATTGATTGCTAATTTCTAGCAATCTATTTCAGTTAAATTGAGTTATTGTCAGTTACACTACTTCTAAATATTAGGGGAACTAGTAGAAGGTCAAGTTGTGCAGTGTGACTTCAGTCGCACTCAGTGATCATACAGTTAACTGATCAATCAACCCAAAATAATTGATGCATGTAGAGAACTCGAGTTACCCAGTTGAGATAGAGATTCAAGGGAAGTGTACTATCAGATGTGGACTATTCCAAGTTGTACAGATGGTGCATGCAATCAGAGATTTAGCCTTAGGAACTGCGCAGTTCAAATTGAGGGAATTTCCTAATTAATAGGGGCCTAATTCCTCAAGTAACATTGCAAGGAAATAAGAGCTTGGCGGGCTTGAAAATTAGCTAAGTCTTGGCCAGAGTCAATTAGTCAGGTAGAGGGATAGACTATACACTTCCAAGTTGTGCTCATGTTTGAGTAAGCATATGTATTCATCTCTATTCTTTGGCTAATGCAATACATATAGGAAGGGGTTTTGAGAAGTTGCTTTCCTCTAGATAAATTTGTGTATGCGTGATGTTTCCTTTTGCATGTCTATGATTTGTGTTCTAGATCGTGAATTGATTTCCACATATGAGTAGAGTAGCTTTGAGTCTTGTGATTTAGTAAATTTCATGAGCAGTTTCAAATCTACACATAATTTCTACACTATTATTGATTGTATTTTCCCCAATTGGAGTTTTCCAAGGTAAATCATGGTTTATGTGTATTCTTGATATGTATGATTTGTATCATTATTTCCTTTTTATTCTTTTTTATCTCCAACATTCACATAGGAAACAAACACACCATCATAGGTAGACAATCAATAATATATATAATATATAGACTTTATAGTCCTATTAAAATCCTATGGCAAGTGAAGTAGAATATAATTTTCTTCTCTGATAATTATGCCCTAATGATTTTCAAACAATTTTTCTCATGGCACTGATATCATTGAATAATTATACACAGAAAATCTCAACAATAAATGCAATGGAAATAGTAAAGAACATAGAAAGACAACCATGCACAGTACACACTAAAATTTTCACCTGTGAAACCCAACCTTGGGAAAAAACTAACGATCCTTTCTTGAGGAGAAATTGTCTTTTGGCCAGGTTTACAAATCAGGAATTTCTCTAGAAGTTTGTGCCAATAATAAAAGTCAAATACCAACCAAACTTGGTCAAACTGTTGCAAGTCAACTCATGGCACTGATATCATTGAATAATTATACACAGAAAATCTCAGCAATAAATGCAATGGAAATAGTAAAGAACATAGAAAGACAACCATGCACAGTACACACTAAAATTTTCACCTGTGAAACCCAACCTTGGGAAAAACCTAACAATCCTTTCTTGAGGAGAAATTGTCTTTTGGCCAGGTTTACAAATCAAGAATTTCTCTAGAAATTTGTGCCAATAATAAAAGTCAAATACCAACCAAACTTGGTCAAACTGTTGCAAGACAACATTGGTCAAACCAATCAAAATAATCAAAAGTCAACGCTAATCAAACATCCTGGTCAAACTGCCCTAAGATTAAACTTCAAACTTGTAGTTAAATTTGCATGTGCAACTTGTGGTCAAACCCGCATGTGAAACCTCCAAAAAGCTTGGTCAAACAACTCATTGAACCCTTAGTCAAATTTTCTCACACGTGCAACTTGTAAAGCTGCTAGCCAAACTCTTCCTTCTCTCACACTTATAGCCTCCAAGACAGATAGAAAGATGAAGAACATATTTCTCCTTTAGCTGAAATTTCTCCTCCACTAGAAAAGATCAAATCAACTTTCTATGTTGATTGATTTACCTCTCACATGCTTGTCTATTTATATAGAACTCTAATGTTGAGTGTAGACCCAACAATGTGGCTCCTCATCACAAGAAGCCCCTTCACTAATGGAGCCTACATCACAACTCAACATTAGACTAGAATTGTTTACCCCACTATTGGGTGGAAAACTCCAATCAATAAAAAATTTAGACCTGGTCTATAAAAAATAGATCATTCCATCCTGAAGTACAATGTGAACATTGTGCGCCAATCTCCCCTAGCCAAATCAGCATGGCCCCATGGGAGAAAGACTACCCCTGTGCCATTCACTCTCAGCCAAATCAACATGGCCACGTGGGTGAATGTATCATTCTCCCCTAGTCAAATCAACATGACCCCATGGGAGAATGTCTACACAATGCTGCAAAAACATCTAGACATTCTGCATCATGCGTGCTTGTCCCGAAAGTATACAAACCCCCCCCCCAATATAGAGGCTTGGTGAGAATGTTTGCAATCTACGTGTTTGTGGATATGTACTAGATCTTCACTGCTCCCTTTTGCACCATGTCTCGAATGAAGTGATATTTGATCTCATTGTGCTTCGACCTATCATGAAATACTAGATTCTCCAAAAGCTTGACACAACTTTGATTATCACAATATATCAAGATTGTCCCTAGCATTGATCAAATATCCCTACAAGCAACTTCCAAAGCCTCACTGCTTCTTGACTTGCGACACTCACTATGATATACTTTGCCTCTATTGTATCGAGTGTGATAGAAATCTGCTTCCTACTAAAACAAGGTATCATAGTTGATCTGAAGCTAAAGCAACACACTGAGGTGCTATTTTTGTCCACTGCTCACCAAGCCCAATCAGAATCAGCTTATCCCTCCATCTTCTCTTCACCACCTGAGACATATCTCGAACCATATCCAATTGTACCATGCAGATACCTCAACACGTTCTTCATTGCAACCCAATGTACATGCCTCGGCTCAACCATAAACTAGCTCGGGGTGCTCACTACAAAGCAAATATCTGGCTTGGCGTTAACCAAGTACATCAATGATCCAATCAACTTCATGTTCATCGTGGGATCCACCAAATCTGAATCTAAAGTGGAATCACTCAATTTCTTCAAATTTGTCACCATAGGTGTAGCCATGGACTTACAGTCCATCATACCAAATCTCCTCAAGATTTGAACTGTGTACTTCCCTTGTCCAAGGAATATTTCACCAGGTCTCTGCCACACCTCCAATCCCAAGAAATAATGAATCAAGCCAAGATCCTTCATCTTGAACTATGAAGCCAACTCCCTCTTTCACCTGATAATCAGCTTTTCTGCCCTGGTAAGGAACATATCACCAACATATAACACCAAGATGAAAGGATTAAAATCAACAACTTGAAGTAAATGCCAAGATCTGCATCATGCTTGGTGAAACTCAAACTCATTAAGTATCCAATAATCCTAGAATACCATGCCCTACATGCTTGCTTGAGTCCCTACAAAGCCTTCTTCAATGTGCAAACATGAGGCTCCTTCCCATGATCACAAATCCGCGAGGTTGCTCTATGTACACTTGCTCCTCAATTACACCATTGAGGATCATAGTCTTTACATCCATCTGATGTAACATCCAACCCATAACTAAAGCAAGAGAAATAATAAGCATGATAGAAGTGTACCTGGAAACTGGAGCAAATGTCTCCTCATAGTCCACTCCCTCTTTCAGGGAGAACCCTATCACCAAAAACCTCACTTTGTACTTCTCGATGTTGCCATCTGTTGCATGCTTGATCTTATAGATCCACTTGGAAATTATTATTAACTTCTTCTCTAGTATCAGAACTATTTCCCACATAACATTCTTCATGATGGAATGATACTCCTCCATCATGTCATGCTTCCAAACATGGTAGCTTACTTCCTCCTCATAACTGGAAGGTTCAGAACCAATGATGTGGCTCATCAATGTCATATAGCTTGAGAACTTTTATGGTCATCTACTCTCCCTAAAAGTACCCCTAGGAGTTGCATACCTCTCTACATCTTGCAAAGTATCACAAAGCCATGTCGGCCTCTTCCTGGTTAATGCAACATCTCTAGGGAGGTCCACTGGCTCTGGTGGATCTACTAACTCCTCTTGATCGTGATGTGAATTGGATCATTATATGGTTTGTCATCCATCTCGATGCATTTGGAGTGGAAAAAGTGGAGGAGTCATCTCATGGGATCGCTTTTACCGACGGGACCCAGTTTGGCAAAATGGGGTTTGAAACCTTCTAAGAGCATTTTGAGGCATCAAACGACGTTTTTTGGTGCTAAAACTTTGCCACTTCAGCACATCATCTTTTCAAGCCATTCTACACACAGAGACCTTTCTAATGACGTAAGAAGTGCTTCAATCGGAGTCTGTATGCAAAAGGTATGCCACTTAGAAGTTGACCTTCATGTTTTCACACCTATAGTTTGGGAGGATGTCACACCAGGCCCCATTATTCATGGAAAAGAGGCTACCCACATGTTTGTGATGTAAAAGACTCTAGAAGAGTCTACTTTGTAACCCTAGTTAAAAGTTGATGTAGTCAAACTTAACCACCGGAAGGTTATCAGGCTGTGTTATAACTAGGCCACTAGGAAGAAGAGGCATTCCATTCTTTTGAGAGCATTTTGTTCCATCGTTGAGCAATGATAGACAAGGGAGATAAAAGGTGGAGCACACAAAGAGGATTTGTGCACTATAGCAACCCATGAGCCACAGGCATTACTTCTTTGTAATTGCAGCCATATTTCCAAATAGAGAAAGAGAGCAAAGCAGCCTCACCTTCCAGATGGGTTTTCTCCCGAAATGGATTCCCAGAAAGCATATCTTGTGTCTTGTGTGTGCGCTTAATTTGTCGTTCTCTACTTGTCTGCATAATTTCCATTCGCATGTATGCACTAATTATAGTAAAATCTACAGATCTAGAAATTAAATAAAACCGTAATAGTGTAGAATCTTAGATTTTTAATATAGTATTATCAAATTTGTTGTGACGAACTGTCCAGTGGAATATTCACGGCAATTTACAAATCATTTGGTATCAGAGAAGGTTTCTTTGGGTATTTGTGGATATTTGCAGAGGATCTAGGTCAATGGGGTCGAAAATCGTAAAACCATAACATGACCAATGAATTTATAAACGAACCTCATGATCCTACAAAGGTGAGGTTTTCGTGGCTTGAACAAGAAGTTGCGGATATAAACCTCCTCATGGCAGCCCTAAGCATTAAGCTAGGGATATTTGGAGAAGATGGAGGTTCAAATGTAGAGGACAAATCTATTAGGATATTCCGACACATAGGAATAGTTAAGTATAACTTGGTCTAGTATAGAGTTAGGTAAAGTGTGTTTCTTTACTATGTACATTTGTAACTTACAATCTGACGGTCACGATATATAGTGATCCGACGGTTCATTCTCTCCTCGGTATTACCGACACTTGATCCGTGGCTTAACACCTGATTGGTCCATGAATTCTATTTAAAGCGCATGGAGGGTCATTTGTAGGCTAACCGTTCAGGAGAGAAACTTATGTAAATTTTCATTCTTTATTAATAAATTGCCTGAAGTGGCCGCGTTGGCTCAGGCCATGGACTGTTTCCCTCTTTGAGAGTTTTAACCACGTCAAAATACTGGTGTAGTGATCTGTGATCTGTTTGTGAGCGGTGTCCTTTGGTGTTTTGTCTGAGGAACTTAACCTGTAAATTCCTACATGGTATCAGAGCTATTTGAGGGCCGCGTTCATTGGTGATCCAAATCTGAAGCCGGTACAACTGCATCCGACTGCCATCTCCTAGATCTGTTGTTTCTGACTGCTTTCGGGCCGAGAGGAATGCTCTATTATTTAGGAACATCTATTCCAGTGAGGAACCCCTTTCATTTCACGTGAAAAGGTTTCCAGCAGCCCTAGCTGCGTCATTTTTAAGATCTGGAGGTATACAATGTTTATTTGCAGTTTACAGTTATTTTCTCTCTGTTTATTTCGGTTTCGGTTTATTTAGCTCTTTTTTATTACCGGATCTATACCTTTCATTTCTGCGTATGCTCTTTGCCCTGCGACTCTGTGCTATCTGGGCAAATCAGAAACAGAAAGGAAGAATTTTTCTCATGCGTATGCTCTTTTCCCTGCGTCTTAGTGTGATCTCGGAAAATCAGAAACATTGAGGAAAATATTTAGTTTCCGGGTAAAGCTAACTTTAAGCCATAAGGCTTGTTTTTTTGTATATCCGTGTTGGGTTTTGTGTTTTTGTTTTGTAGGGAGAAAAAGAGCTTTCTCAAGCAAGCACACAATCCAAAGCACCAGTGACCAAAAGAAAACAAAGCCCCTCTCTCTCTCTCTCTCTCAAACTTTTTGTATAGCTCACTTGGTTCAAAGCTAATTTATGAGAGTAGAGATCCTGGGTTCAAATCTCCTTTTTGTTGAAAAGGGGCGTTTTTTTCATTTCCACACATTCCCGCACTTCGTCGGCGCCTTCATCAACTTTTTAAAAAAAAGCCATAACTTCTTCATCCGGAAGCCGTTTTTTTTAACCAGCCTAATTTTTCGAGATCTTTCCATAAGAACACTTAGTTTCAACATATATAGCTTCAGTTTCTGTTAAAATGTAAAGTCCATGCCAAGTTATTCTTGACAGCACCAACTACTTCCAATGGTGGTCCTACATTGTGGATTTACTTAGAAGTAAAGGTCTTTACAGAATAGCCTCGGGCCAAGAAACCAAACCGAAAGATGAAGATAAGGTAGCTAAATGGGAAAATAGGCAAGATCAAGCACGTGGGTTGATAGGGATGTCTATCTCTCCTGATCTTAGATTCCATATTGCAGAAATTGATACTCTTGATAAAGCAATGGAGCAGCTTACTAAAGTTTTTGGAATCAAAAATGAACTTAGAGCCCATCAAC
>APFE030994083.1:46256-99709 GCA_000404065.3 Pinus taeda
CCAAATTCAAAGAATCCTAAGAAGTCATATCCTAAAAAGGATGGTCCTAAACCAAACAAGAGTCCTAAGCAAACTCAGCCTCAAAATGAAAGATCATTTCAGCAAAATGATAAGACCAATAAAAACAAATGGAAGAAGACTGATAGACATTGTCACTTTTGTAATCGAGATGGCCACTTAGAATCTAAATGCTTTAAGAAGATGGAAGCCTTGGAAGCAGCAATGAAGAAGCATAACATCCATTTGGAGCACTCTTCAAATTCATCTTCAGGAATGGCACTTTCTGCATGTGGTTGTCAAGCATCTCGGTCTGGCTATGCACTAAATGTATCTTCTTCCTCTCATTCTCATGATTGGCTCATTGATTCTGGAGCTTCTTATCACATGGCCAAAAATAAAGCCATGTTTTCTTCTTTAAATGATTGTAACACCAAAAATATATATGTTGGTGATGATAGATCTCTTAGCATTATAGGGACTGGAACTGTTCATAGACAATGGTCAATTTAATGATGTATTATGTGTTCCAACCTTATCCTGCAACCTTCTATCTATATATCAGATAACTCATTCAGGTGAAGGTAAAATCGTTGAATTTTCACCTCACGATGTTGTAATTAAGGACCTAAGGGATCCTAGACAGATTTTAGCCACTGGCATTGCTGATGATTCCACAAGGTTGTATAAGTTTCACAACTTTGGGTCATCAAATCTTCCCTCAGTATTTGTTGCTCATAATGATGAAGTGAGCAAACTTTGGCATGAGCGATTTGGTCACTTAAACTATCGCTCCCTTCAGAATCTATGTAAAGAAAATATGGTGACAGGTCTTCCAATGGTATCTTGCAGAGATGGTGTTTGGATGTGTACTTGGAAAACATCATCGGGACAGTTTTGAAAAACATGCCTCTTGGCACGCCTCAGCCCCTCTACAGCTTGTGCGTAGTGATTAATGTGGTCCAATTTCAGTTGTTTCCTTCTCTGGCTACAAGTATTTCTTAACTTTCATTGATGATTTCTCCAGACGCACTTGGGTATACTTCTTAAAACTCAAGAGTGAAGTATTTAACAAATTCTTGGCCTTTAAGGCCTTTGTTGAAAAACAATCTGGACATCAAATTCTTAAGCTAAGATCTGATAATGGCAAAGAATATGTTAAAAACGACTTCATCAACTTTTGCATTGAGAATGGAATTCAAATGCAACATATTGTTCCATATACTCCACTACAAAATGGTGTAGCTGAAAGGAAGAATCGCACCTTAAAGAAAATGGCTAATTGTATGCTTCAATCTAAAGAACTTAGTCTTAACTATTGGGCATAAGCAATTAACTTGTGCAAATTACACACTAAATCGCACTCCTACTAAGGCTTTAAAGAATATCACTCCAGAAGAAGCATGGAGCTCAATTAAACCAGATGTGTGTCATTTTCGTGTTTTTGGAAGTGAAGCATGGGCCCATATTCCATATGAGAAACATAAATCTTTATAACCTAAGAGTGAAAAATGTATCTTTGTGGATATTCTGAAGATGTCAAAGGATATAGACTTATTCCATTTAAGTCCAAAAATGTTATCATTAGAAGAGATGTAAAGTTTGATGAAAATAAATCGGCCTACGAGCCTAGTTCGGCGCATGTGCCACTTCTCTCTATCTCTTCTACTTTTGAACATATTTCTTCTTCAAATGATGAAAGTGAGGATGAGAATCCTCCCCCACCTTCTCAGGATCCTCCTTCAACTCCTTCACTTCCAAAATGGGTCTGTGCTACTCGGAATGCAGCAGGTGATCTTGCCGGTGATCCTACAGATCAACGTCGTACACGTTCTTAGTTCGAAAGAGCCTCTTCTTTACTGGCTCAAGTCTCAGTAAATTATGATCCTGACACCTTTGCAGAAGCTTCAGGCCATCCAGATTGGGACGTAGCTATGAATGAAGAATATCGTTCATTATTGGCAAACGATACGTGGGATCTTGTTCCTCTACCAAAGGGACGAAAACTTGTTAGATGCAAATGTGTTTACAGAACCAAGTATGGACCAGATGGGAAAGTTGATAAACATAAAGCTCGTCTTGTTGCTAAGGGCTTTTCACAAGTTGAAGGCATTGACTATACTAAAAACTTCTCCCCTGTTGCCAAAATGAACTCTGTCCGCCTTGTTCTTTCCCTTGCTGCCTCTTTCAAATGGGAAGTCCATCAGATGGATGTTAAATCCGCCTTCTTGCATGGGGATTTGCATGAAGAAATCTATATGGAACAACCCATTGGCTTCATCCAAACAGACTCCAGCCTTGTATGTCGACTTAAGAAATCCCTTTATGGTCTCAAGCAAGCCCCTCGGGCTTGGTATGCCAAAATGGGTAGCTTTCTTTTAGAAACTAGGTTTTCTAGGTGTCATTCTAACAATATTGTCTACACCAAGAAATTGGGAAAGTATCTTATCATTCTTGTTCTTTCTGTTGATGATCATATCCTTACTGGTAGTGATCCCAACCTTATAAACCATGTGAAGTCCAGCCTTAAAAGGAAGTTTCAAATGATAGACTTAGGACACTTGCATTATTTTCTTCGTCTTAAAGTCTTGCAATCCAAGGAATGAATTTCCCTTTCCCAGTCCAGGTATGCCTGTGACATACTACGCCATTTTCACATGGAAGACTTAAGCCAACCCCTTCTCCCTTTCATTCTGGAGCCAAACTTTCAGTCACTTGTACTTCCCCTGAAGTTGATGCTACCTTATACCATCAACTTGTAGGAAAACTTTTGTATCTAACCCATACTCGTCCTCACCTTTCCTTTGTTGTTGGCCTTATTGCTCAGTTTATGCAAAACCCACATGAAAGTGATTGGAAAGCAGCTAAAAGAATATTTCCGTTGTGTTCGAGGTACAATTCAGTTTGGCATTCATTATAGTGCTGAAGCATCTCCTCTATTGGTTGGTTTCACTGATTCCGATTGGGCTGGTGACCCTGATGATCGGAAGTCTACTGCTGGTTATGTGTTCACTCTTGGTTCAGGACCTATTACATGGGCTTGCAAGAAACACGCTGCCATTTCTCTTTCTTCAGCAGAAGCAGAGTATCGTGGTGCCGTAGAAGCTAGTCTTGTGGCTTCGTCAGATCCTATCAGAATTTGGCTTTCAGCAGCAGCATCCGACTACACTTTGGTGTGATAATCAAAGTGCCATTCAACTATGCAAAGATCCAGTCCAACATCAGCGTAGCAAACACATTGAACTACACATGCACTTCATCAGAAAGCTCATTCATGACCATGTTCTTGAAGTGCAATATTGTTCAACAGATGATCAAGTTGCAGACATCTTTACCAAGGCTCTCACAGAGGCGAAGTTCACTAAACTTCGATTTATGGTTGGAGTTCAAGAAGTTGTCACTAAGGGGGGATAGGCTCTAGTGCCTCCTTCCTTCTCCTATTGTGTCATATTGGTAAATCCTTCAATCCTATCCCAAGTTGTTCTTAAGGGGGGATGTTAGGATATTCCGACACATAGGAAATAGTTAAGTTCAACTTGGTCTAGTATAGAGTAGGTATAGAGTTAGGTAAAGTGTGTTTCTTTACCGTTGTACATTTTGTAACTTACAATCCGACAGTCACGATATGTAGTGATCCGACGGTTCATTCTCTCCTTGGTATTACCGACACTTGATCCGTGGCTTAACACCCGATTGGTCCATGATCTCTATTTAAAGAGCATGGAGGGTCATTTGTAGGTTAACTGTTCATGAGAGAAGCTTATGTAAATTTTCATTCTTTTACTAATAAATTGCCTAAAGTGGCCGCGTTGGCTCAGGCCATGGACTGTTTCCCTCTTTGAGGGTTTTAACCACGTCAAAAATACTGGTGTATTGATCTGTGATCTATTTGTGAGCGGTGTTCTTTGGTGTTTTGTCTGAGGAACTTACCCTGTAAATTCCTACAAAAGTCACCTCGTGGAGAAGAATATTTTATTTTGTTCATTGATGATTTTTCCAGAATGTGTTGGATAGGTCTTCTAAAGCATAAAGACGAATCATTTGAAAAGTTCCCAGCCTTCAAAGCTTTGGTTGAAAATGGTTTAGATCAAAAAATCAAATGTCTTAGATCTGATCAAGGAGGGGAATTTACATTGGATGAATTCTTTGACTTTTGTGAACAACATGGAATAAAAATTCAATTCTCCACTGCAAGAACTCCTCAGAAAAATGATGTGGTATAAAGAATGAACAGAACTATTCAACAAATGGCTCGAGCTATGCTAGATGAATCTGGAACTCCTGCAACCTTATGGGGTGAAGCAGCATTCACTGCCGTAAATATTCTCAACAAAGAAAATGTTCGGCTAAATAGCACTCAAACTCCACATGAACTTTGGTATGACAAAACTCCTACTGTAAAATACTTTAAAGTTTTCAGAAGAAAATGTTTTATCAAAAGGATTGATGAAAAACTTGGTAAGTTTGAATCCAAAGCACATGAAGATATTCTTCTTGGTTATTCCTCCAGAAGTAAAGGATATAAATGTTATAATAAAAGACTTGGGAAAATTGTTGAAAGCATTGATGTTGTAGTTGATGAAGCATGCAAAAATCCAAAACAGATAAAATCTACAGAAGATTATGACAATGGAGAAGATGGGGATTATTTTCCCACATCAAATCAAAATGATATTGAAGAAGAAGAAACCAACGAAGCACCAGAAGAAGAGATAATGGCAGAAGAAAAGACTCTGTCCAGGTATGTTCAGAAAAATCATCCAGAAACTCAAATTTTAGGGGAAAAAGAGGTAGGTGTATAGATGAGAAGAACTATTACAGGGACCTCGAGCTATCTAACATTACGAGCTTCCATCGAACCTCAAAATGTAAATGAAGCATGCAAAGATGAATGTTGGGTAAAGGCCATGGATGAAGAACTTGAGAAAATTGAAAAGAATGATACTTGGGAATTAGTTCCTATACCTCATGATAAAAATATTATAGGAGCTAAATGGATATTCAAAAACAAGCTGAATGAAAATGGAGAAGTCATTAGAAACAAGGCTAGACTTGTTTGTAAAGGATATGCTCAACAAGAAGGTATAGATTTTGAAGAAACCTTTGCACCTGTTGCCAGACTTGAAGCCATAAGCATGTTTCTTACTCTTTCTAGCTTCCAAAAATTCGAAGTATACCAAATGGATGTAAAATCAACCATCCTTAATGGAGATTTAGAAGAAGAAGTTTATATTGAACAACCAGAAGGATTCATTCTTGGAAATGATGCAAAACTTGTATGCAGACTCAAAAAGGCTCTCTATGGTCTGAAATAGGCTCCAAGGGATTGGTATTACCACCTTGACAAATATCTAAACCAACAAGGTTTTACAAAAGGTTTAGCAGATAACAATCTAGATACAAAGATTGAAACTGATAAATTGCTAATTATTATTGTTTATGTTGATGATATCATTTTTGGTAGCAATGAAGAATCCATGAGTCAGAATTTTTCTTCAATAATGTAGCAAGAATTTGAAATGTCCTTGCTTGGTGAACTTACCTATTTTCTTGGTCTACAAGTTCAACAAAATAAAGATGGTATTTTTCTGTCACAAACCAAATATCTCAAACAGACCTTGAAAATGTACGGAATGGAAGATTCTAAACCTGTATGTACCCCAATGATAACAGGATGTAGTCTCAGCTCAAATGATGAATCAACAATAGTTCATCAACCAAATTACAAATCCATGATTGGCAGTCTGCTTTCTCTAACAGGTACCTGACCTGACATCATGCATGCAGTAGGAATAGTTTGAAGATTCCACGCAAATCCAAAGGAATCACACCTTCAGGCAATCAAAAGAATTTTCAAATATCTTCAAGGAACTCAGGAATTTGGTTTATGGTATCCTAGAGATGTAGATCTTACTCTTCATGAATATACAGATGCAAATTGGGCAGGAAGTGTTGATGGTAGAAAAATCACTAGTGGTGGTGCATTCTATATGGGTTCTAGGTTAGCGTCTTGGTTCAGAAAGAAACAAAGTTCAATTGCTTTATCTACAGTTGAAGTAGAATATGTGGCTACTGCATCTTGCTGTACACAACTACTTTGGATGATGCAAACTTTGAAAGACATTCAGATCACATGTACTCCGTATATATCCATTCTATCTGAGCACATACCCATCAAGTACCATTTTCTACATGAAAAAGTGCTTGAACACAAGTTCAAATTGGAGTATGTTCCCTCCAAAGAACAGGTTGCTAATATATTGACTAAATCACTGCCCAGAGAAACATTTGAATATCTCAAACAAAAGCTGGGAGTAGTTGCTGCATCATCTTGCTGTTAAATCCAATTTTTTCAGAGAAATGTTATTATATGTGTGTTTCATGAAGTATAGTCGTGTACACATGCAGGTTTCTGTAGGTCAAGGAGCGTATATGTTTTTTAGACAGGAAAAACAGTGGTGCAGGCTCTGATATGGGTGCTCTGTCTGATATTGATGATTACTGTCTATCGATATGCTTTGCTCATTAATTTTTATATGACTAACAAAGATGCCTTGATAATTGACATGTTAAGAATGCACAAGTAGCACAACTTCAGGGGGAGGATTAACCTTCATGTACGTTCAACATTGTTGGCATTATGGTTGCTAAGTCCAACTATGGCTTTAGATATTTATACCATTTGTTTCTTAAGTCATGTAAAAAGTCTAGGGTGTGATATATCTTCTCATACATTTGAATGAGTCCTCTTGGACAAATGATGTAATTGGTATCCCCACTTTGCATGGGATGGTTGATGTAATACTTATTATTTCTTTCATGTATAAATTGGTATATCCCCACTTGGTTTGGATATGGATGTATGTATGAGTCATTGGTGATAGGAAGGTCATACTCATTTAGTTGAGTTATAGAGTCATGTTGTTTTGGAGAATATTTTGCAGAATCGCATGTGCTCAAGGGGGAGCATGGATGGTTTCACTGCATCTCAGCATGTACAAAGGGGATCTCAATTAGAGAATTCAGCATGTACTCAGGGGGAGCATGGACATCATAATGTATGTCAACGGGAGAGAATATCTTGGTCCACCCTTTGTCATTGATGTCAAAGGGGGAGAGTGTCTTGGTGTTGTTGTTTCCATCAAGCCCAAAGGGGGAGATTGTTGGCATTATGATACAGGTGTTGTCCTTGATGGAAACTCACTCAGATGACAATTCACTGTGTAACAGGTCAACAACAAAGGATTACAGATCAGACTCCAAAGAATGAGGAAAGAGAGGTATACGCAGGTTAACCTTGTCCAAGAAGCGTATACATGCGAGTTAACAAAACAAAAGGAGCGTATAACATATACACGCACTTTCATGAGAGGAAAAGCATGTACATGTTGGAAAACCAAGTTTTTGGTCCAAGGTATTGACCCTAGGTATTTGGTGCAAGGTATTGGTCCTAAGTGGCTTTGGTCCAAGGTATTGAGAAAGGCCTAAGAGTATATAAGGAGGAGAAGATCATTATGCAAATTGTGCAAGCAATAAGATTCTAAGGAATACTTCTATCTGAAGTATATTTTATGTTGCGGGGTTGTGTTTGGGACTGTATCTAAAATATTTATGTGCACCTTGAGTTCAATGTTGGATCAAGATCATGAGACATGAAATAACTTATTCTTGAATGATTTGATATTGGTTGAGACTAGATCTGATGTTTTGTTCCTGTTTTACTCGTTATCTATCAAGATCTGGGTTTGTCTAAAGTCTAGAATTGTTGCAAAGTTATAAGTCAATATTTGCATATCTGTACATAGGTTCATCTCGGCCAAAGAGCGTATACACACAGGTTTAGTTCTTTCAAGTAGTGTATACAAAAGAAAATTTCTTTCTCGGATCTGACTGAACTATCTGATCAAATTCTATTGTTTTACTGCTGTCTGTCAATGAAGTCTTCTTAGATCTGAATGTAAAACTAAATACATAAGGAGGATGGAATTTGATTGATTGATTGTATAAGTGAGAAGAAGTGATCTCTATCCCTGCCTATGTAAAGATTTGAAAGTTGAAAGTAGATATTCAATATATTGGTAGTTGGTATAGACTTGATTCAAAAGTTTATGTTTGCAATAGTTTTGAAGGTATACGCAGGTTCAATTAACAGAAGTAGCATATACATGTAATTTGGGTGTAGCCAAGTAGCGTATACATTCTAATTCATGATTTTTGAGGTTACAACTAGTTCTGAATGATGATGTAGAGTTCTTGGTTTAGTACAGTGTTTTGGTGTCAGTGATCTGGTTGTTCAGATTAATTGAATATTGGTTGATGCAGTTTAAGTTTAAAAGCTTTGATGGGTCTAGTTTGAAATTTGATGAAACGTGGCCTTCAGATTGTGGTGTTGTGATCCAAGAGTATCCAGTCTAAAAATTCATGAAATGTGGTCCTTGGTGAAAGAGTGGAGTTTTTTGTAGGTTGACACCTATGTACTAGTAAACATATTGGCTAGTACACGAGCTAGGGCGTTGTAGCTTCCTTCCAGTAGAAGTTGGAGAATGAGAGAAGATTGTAACCTTCTGCAGGTAGAAGCCTGTGTACTGGTATGAGTATGCACTAGTACAAGATTGTAAACAAATTTTCTTATTATTAAAAGAAGACAGAGATGATAGCAACAGGTGTTTATACCCACATTGGGTTTCCACCTTAAATATTGGTGTTCATGTGTGTTGCTTATATGTGATGCTTTATTCTGCTTTTACTGCACCGTCTAATAAATATTTGATATACTGGTTTAAGCTCAACACATGATAATTGTCTAAATCACAAGTTCTCTGCATATATGCTGGTTTCTTTAAGCATAGTGGCGTGTACACTCTAGTTCACTTCACTGGAGTAGCGTATATAAATTTGTTTGGGGAAATAAAATTATTGATCTGATAATACTGATTCACCCCCCTCTCAGTATTATTTCCAACATAGAGAGAGACAATGAATGTTTTTTGGGATGAGATAGAGAGACAAAGAAGGAGACATGGAGGGAAATATAGATATAGATGGTGGGGGAAGAGAGAGAGAGATTGGGGAGAGAGAGAAGGAGAGAGGGAGGGAGAGAGACACCGAGATTAAGGAGAGAGAAAGAGGGAAGAAGAAAGAGACACACAGAGGAAAATAAATATTTATATAGTATTATACAATATTAAACATTATTAGCCATAGAGCAAGAGGAAGTAAGGCCTTTACAAATTGTAAAATAAGTTGGATTTAAAAAAGCCATGAATATTTTGGTTTTTCACCGAAATAAGTGCATTGATTTCAATGTAGATGTCGATTCATTATGCTATTTGATTGGTGGCATTGGATGTATTGATTTTAGTGTAGTTATTTATTTATAGTTTTATTTGAATGTTTGCACTAGATGCATTGATTTTAGTGTAGATGTTGATTTCTGATTTATTTGATTGCTTGCACTAGATGCATTGATTTTAGTGTAGATGTTGATTTCTGATCAATTTGATTTCTTACACGAGATGCATTGATTTTATTGTAGATGTTGATTTCTAATCCTATTTGATTCCTTGCACTAGATGTATTGATTTTAGTGTAGATGTTGATTTTTTAATTTAATGTAACTAGATGTATGATGTACATTAATTTGAAAGTAATTAAAATAATAGTGTGCATTGATTTCAATGTAAGCACACAAAATTATTGATGATGTGCATTGACTTATGTGTTACAATAATTTAGCCATGAATAAAGTACATGAAGTTTCAACCTAAATAAAATGTTCACTTACCTAAAATGTTTTCTTCTTAAAATTGTAAACTATTTGTTATTGACAACATGCTTACTACTCCCATTTTCATCATTCAACTTTGTTAGTCACTTTGCAATCAAACGACGCAATAGAAAACAACTATCATTGAAACTTACTTTTGGTTTAACACTCCATAAATCACAATGATTGAGTTTTGAGAAACGTACTATTAATATTGGAGAGAAAGAGAGACAATGTATTATGTTTACTACAATAGCTTGAGTTAAATATTTGAATGGTATACGATTTCAACTGCCCTTTTCATATGCTCGATATGAATAGAGGAAAAAAGTAACAAGGGTGACAATAAGAAAAATAGAAGAGAATAGTTTGAGATTGTTCACAATGAAGACTATTTGTAATCGACTACATTCTTATTCTTCACATTTTATATCAATAAACACTATTACATTGTCACTTTGTATTCTAAATTTTTATTTATTATTTTTCATCATTCAAGTTATTAACAATGTCGATCATTTTAACAAACTTAGTTAACTATGAAAATTTAAAATTAGAATGACCAGATTAATCTTAGACACACTTAACAATTTAAAAATTAAAATGATCAAAATAATTATATGTTCAAAAATTTTTGCATGACCACACACGACTAAAACCAATCTAGATCCATCTTAACCATGGATCTATCAAGTCATGAGAGGGATCAAATCTCTCGATGTGCAAGCAATTCCTCAAGTTTTACACTAAAAAAAGAGGTTTGCACCTCGAGAGATTTGATCCATCAGTGATTTATAAATTTGGGATATACATACATACATACATACATACATACATACATACATACATATATATATATATATTCAAATTAAGTGTGTATAGTATAAATAAAAATTAACGCGCGCACCACACACACACATAACAAAATGAATATTAAAATATTTTTTTTAATATAAATATGTTTCTTTTATATATTAACTTTATATTTGATTGAAATATTACATTTTTAATAAAAAATTATTTCCTCGTGCATGAGATTACATACTGTAATAGGAATCAAGGTGTTTTTGAACAAAATATCATAAAACATGAAATTCTTGTAATACTCACACTTTATTTTTTCTTATAAATCCAATTTGAATCATGAAACATACTACTTTTTTTCGAAGAAAAAATCGTAATTTTATTGAACCTAAAAAAACAAGGACAAAATTACACATTTTACAGATGCCCAAGAGAATTCGATCATGTTAGCAAAGAAACCTACAAAATGATAAGCGCGAAGCCCCAAAAAAATTATCCAAAAACTGGAGGTCCATGAAACATCTATAAAAAATTACAATTTGGGGCTAAGTGTTAAAACACTTAACAATGCCCTTTTCTTCCTTTATTTTTCTCTATTTTTCTTCAAATTCCTTGATTGGGAGTGGACTTTACAATTGGCAGTTGACTATCTTATGTAGTTATCATTTGATTCTTTGCCAACTTCGAAGATATCTCTTTGTTTGAGTTCGAACCCTCAGCTGCATGGGGTCTTTTAATACCTCTCGTCTTAGAGAGAGGTACTTTGTTCTATTGAACTCAAATTGTAGTTGTTACTGTTGCCATCACTTGCATGCTTTGAATCATTGTTCCCTTTTTCTCAATACCTTTTGCCATAGATGTTCCTTGTGATTTTTGGGTGTTCATAGGGTTATCCATTATTTTGTTGTCCTCTTCGTTTGAAGAGATTTTCTCCTGAAACTACCAACCCTTTGGATTTTGGAGTTGTTTCTTTTTAATTTTTGGATAATTCTTTACCCATGAACACAAGGTTTGTAGATTTCCAATTTGAAGACAAATACAACATGAGAATGTCGCATTTTCAAAATCTAAATGTTCGGTCTACTATAAGTTGTTATTAATCAAGTGAATATGATTAGGTAAACCCTTAATAAGGTCTACTTTGACACATATCATGATAAAGGTAAAAATTCCTTTTGAAGGTCTATCTAGATCCATCTTTACAAACTTCCCCAAAGTGTTTCCAATAATTTTTAGAACTTGGTGCTGCCAAAAAGGAAGAGGAAGGTTGTGTAATCTTACCCAAACTGACATTTTGGAATCTACCATGGTGTTGGCATAAAAGCATGGAAACCATCAGGTGATAAAAGGGTCTGCACTACCCCAAAACCATGGGCCCCCATTTAGGGTGAACAACACATCTTCCAAGGTAGAAAATTGTACAATGAAATAACCCCTCGAACATGAATGGATTTCAAAATTTGAGGTCCAATTTGTACATACCCAATGATGTATATCCTCCACTTTTGGCCAAAACCCATTAAATCTATGAATGAATGTTCAAGATTGGAGGGTGGAGAACCATTTTAGAACTTCCAAAACATTTAATTCCATTTCTAGTGCCTGATCTATCGATTCCATGATGTAAGGTAAAAAAATAATGATGTTTGGATCAGAATTGTTTTGTGACTCAACCTATCTCTTCACTACATCCTTAAATGAAGCTAGTCACTTAGGGTTACTAGGGCCAGTAAAACCTCTTCTGAACTACAAATTGATGATGATAGAGTTACGTTGATGCCATGATATGCTAGCAAAAAGTCATCTTGCATAGATCTACTAGCGTAAATTAGATTTTGAAACTCCATCAGGATACACAATTTATTTTTGATCCTATAATCTATAGGATCAATTGATAATTATCTGTTGATTTTTTTTTTATGAGATGTTGTAAATACTACTTCCTTTGAAAATTATTTCCAATGAAAGAATAGAAAAAACAAAAAGAAAAGAAAAAAAAATGAAAGGGGATATAAAAAAAGTGATATATGTATGAAAAAATAAAAGAGAAAATACATAAATATTCAAACAAACAAAAAAATGTGATGAAAAAACCTTGTAGAAAATAAAAATATGCTTTGCTAGTTTAAATGCCGCATTAATTGTTTAATAAATGAGTATAATTACTTAATCGCACAGTTTAAGCGTGATTATGTTAAATGTTAATAAAGTTTTGATACGACACTTTTGTTGTCATGTAATAAAATTCTGGCTGAAGTCAATGGTCATGATCTAACCTTCCGAGATCGATGGTGGGTGATCACTTCGGAGCCCACCCCCTGCCCCTCTAATAGTTAATCAAGGGTGAGGTTTCCAAAAAGCGATATCTCCAATTACATATTTTGCAACGTGGCGCTCCCTGGTGGACATCAGAGACCCCCCCTCCCCGCCTAAAATACTTACCACTCACCCCCCCTCTGGAATCTACCTTTCCCCTCTTCCTGCCTAAAAAATAACCATTGACTCTGCTCCTTCCACTCCACTCCTATCCCGCCAAGTGGCACATCACTTCCCTTTCCACTCCAAATCGGCTCCCACCACATGGAAGTTCCCCTTCCCATTCCGCTCCTGCTCCTGTTGCATCCCTACCTGTCACTTAACTATTAAACTATCTATTTCAGCACATATCCATTCCTAGAGTAATGAACCAGCTCTGTTAAATGAACAATTATCAATGGTACAATGATCTTGCACATAAAGCAAACTAGAACCTCATTCAATCAACCTTTCCTCTACACTCTAGTGACAGTGAACGCTTGTGACTCTTGCAACTGTATCAAGACAAATACTGTTCTTTCAACCACTCTTGGGTAATTACTGTTTTTTTGATCCAGGTGGCTCCAGAGACACACACAAGACAGAGGAACTAAGAAATATTAAAAATAAAAGTGTTTGGATTATTCTCGAACTAGGACCAGAGCGTATATTTCATCATCCTGATTGTGGCGATGATGACGGTTTGTCAATCCGAGTCTAGATGAAGGAGATAGAGGCAATCAAAGTTGGGTTGACTTTTTGATGACTAGGCAGGTTTAACAAGGACACAATTTTCACTTTTTCGGCGGATGGAGTCCAGCCAACTCCTGCCAGATTTCAGGTGAAATCGTGGCCTCATTAAAAAGACTCCTTCAGCCTAAAATTCAGGTTTTTGAACATGCTTTCTTAATTATAAAAAGAAAATATTAAAAAAAAGAAAGCGGTGGTGGGCCACCACCCCCACCACCCACGCCTTTCCTTACCCATACGCATATATTAAGGTGAGGCCAGTGGGAGTTGAATCCGCCCAGCCACATGGGCCAGCCCCCACTAGGCGGCCCCATAAAGAACACCCTCCATTAATGCGGTACCACCATAAACTGCAACCCATAAATGGGTACGTAATAACCATAAAACAATGCGCCCGTAAACCTCAAGGATTAATGGGTGTGTGAGAGACATGGGGTAGGCCGCCCAATGCGGACTTGACCCCCTTTTTTAATTTATGTTCGTTTAAAAAAAAAACTATAATGTGCAAAAAATAGGAGGGGCAGGGTTTGACCACCCAACGCCTCCTCAACTAATGCCTAATCTTACCATTAGGCCAAACTGATTTATTGGAATATCGGCCCGAAAAATATAAACCCAACATTTTCATGAGTGCACCCAGAATGGAGGAACTAGGAGCGGGCACATATTTCGAGACAGGAGGCGACTATGCACGTAGTTCGAGGCAACATTTTGCAAGAGGGGTGAAATTTCACTTTGTCATATTTTGACAGATTTTATATGGTTTTAGCACTTCTTGACACCACAAACGCAATGGTGTTGTGCGTGTCTCCATCAAAGTTTTTCATTTTTCGGCCATTTTCAGTATGAGGGTGGAACCATGATCGCTGCAAAAACAGGGAGTGGAACCATGATCCTTGCAATTTTCCCGAGGAGGAAATTTTTATCCATGTCAGAATATAGTAAACTTTACAATCGTTTTTCATGGTTTTTCACAGGGATCACAATGGTGAGGTCCGATTCGCCTTTGGAGTTGCAGATTTCCAGTCCGCCTATGGAGCAGAATCTTTGAGGAATTTAGGGGGAATCTAAAATATTCCTTGAGCCCTAGATTCTCAAATTCTCAGAATTCAGAAATTTAACAGTCGATTTTGCACTATTTGATGCCACAAGTCTGATGGTGCATTCAGATTTCTATTTTTCTCATTCTATTCTTCAGACACTTGGAATGCAGGTGTCAACATTCATGTGCGAGCAACCATTTTCGTGCGATTAATGCTGTGAGATTGATGGTTGAGCAGCTTCAGCAATTTGACATCCGCTTCTTTAGATCGCCCTTGGTTGTGAGGTATATGTAGTGTATTCATGTACTTATTTTTCTAGCATTGTGCTACACAGATCCCTGTTGATGCTTGATGTGGGATCTTGTTTATTACTTGTCTTCATGATTCCTGCTTGATGTGATGCAAAAGTGTCTATGCGATGTACTTGTTGTGATGATTTTTCATGTTGTGTTTTAAGACCCCTTTGTTGTGTGTTTATGGGATACTCATGTGTCACCATGCATGTTTTCTTTGAGATCCCTTTTATGCCATGTTGGCGGGATGCTCATCATGCATGAGTTTTCTGTGTCATACTGATAGGAGTCTTTTGACTGAGATTTCCTATAGTGGAACATCTCGTGGTGCCACTCTTGCGTGAGGGAATTTTCCTAGTATGATAATGACATCACCACTTATGTACATCATCACTATTGACAACACTTAATGCAATGACCTACACCATCTTGACATTGGGTCCTGGAGACGTATTCCCTCCTGGACGAACTTCGTTATCAATGCCTTATTATTTCATGTGTTGACGATTGTCATGTTCCTCTTCTTAACAATACACAGATGTATTCGTTAATGTTATTTTAAAAATGCAATTTAACACATCACAAAAATAAAAGGTCTTGGAAGGTTCCTTTGTCACACTTGAACCTGGATCATGTTCCCATCTCATTTCCTTAAAAATTTCTTCTAAAGGTAAATCAAAATCCATAGGGGAAAACCCATGCTTCCCCCTGTAATCGACTTCGACCATCAACCTTTAGTGGAAGAACACTATAAGATTTCTTAAACGAGTTGTGAATTCGACCTCTACGAACTCCATAACTAGTTAAAACAAATATTCCTTGATCTCAGTGATGAATTGAATTTGTGGGACTCCTCCCCATCTCAATTCCTTTTTCCCCAAACTGATCATTTTCCAAATTTTTTTCATGGTACCATTTCAGGTACATATCCAGTCAAAGGGAAATTGTGGCCTATAACAATGACAATATTTTCATAACTACCCCTGAAACATTAGCCAAATGCTACAGATTCAGAATTAAACCTCTCTGAAACCTTTTTTAGTAGATTCCCTCATGAAGCTCTACAAAAACATCATTTACCTCACAGAGCCAAAATGTTTGAGACATTTCTTCCTCAGAATGTCCAATTGCCGAGGAAAATCCCTCCTTATCCATCCTCCATGTTCCCTGAAATGACAAGACAAATTTTCTCTATAGTTTCTTGTTTACTGGGCAATCAAACCAATCAATGGGTTGATCAAGCCATCATAGGTTTCTTGTCAATATTTTCAACAAAAGAAAAGAATTCAATCATTTTTAATTACAATGAATTCTTAGTTGAGGTCATCCATGAATAGTTCCTTAGGTTTTCTACATAGGGAGTCTTCAAACATGCTTCAGTTTTAATGTATTTGTTCCTATTCCATCAAGAAAACATATTTCAATTTCCATTACAAAAGCTAGATGAACAGGGAAATGCATAATCTATGATTCATTGGACTTCCTTGGTAAGGAAGCATACCAATGAATTAACCTTAAGTGGTTATGTAGACCGGTTTTTGTATATTATTTTGCTGCCTACTTAATAGTAATGCTGGACCTATAATTGGACCTGAGTTAAAGAGAATTTTACATCCCAGTGATCAAACCAAGACATGTGATTGGTACCTGTATCAAAATTACACTGAGATCATAGTGTATGAGCATGAATTGCCTCCATATAAATTGCCTAAATTTGTTCCCATAAGAATATTTGCAGTAGAGTATATTAGGAAAATGATGAACATGGATGATATATACTTTGTAACAGCCAAGGGAAAGTCTCAGTTCGAAATAAAAGCACATGTTGGGCCTTTCATTTTCAATACCAGGATAACAACAAAAGAAGAAGATCTTATGCTCAAATATAGGATGTTTAAACTCAGTTTCACTTTGTCCTATGATCCTTTGGGAATAATATCAAAGTTGAGAGTAGCGTAGAAAATTACCCCTACACTCATACTCTCATACCTCAAATTGAGAAATTTAGGAATCAAGATCAATGACAGGAAAACACATTGCAGGAGGGAGAATAACATGTATTGTCTACTAGGACATCATAGACACCAATTCCCCAGGGAAAGAAAGATAAAAGGCCAAGGGATGATGTTTCCCCTTCAGTCACAAAAATTCAGGGGAAAGAATTTCAAATATATAAGAGGAGGTAGAAAATCAATCCAGCAGAAGAGTTTTCACAGGAATAAATGTACATTCTACAATAGTTATGACAGGCCCTTATAATTCTACTTTCCCTCGCATTGAAGACATTTTCATAGGGTCACCATAATCTTTAGCTTCATAGAAACCTCTAGAAACATCTCAATCGGAAGAATTGGTTCATGATCAAGCTGAACCAAGTATATTTGCTAGGTATAAGGAAATCAAAAAGAAAAATGAAATCTTGAAAAAAAACAACCTATTCTTAGTTCTGGAAGCAAACAACTTCATCTCAACACAAACTTATCTCTGCTTTTGACACTAAGGAAGGGAAAATACATATAGGTTTCTTAGAAGCTCATGTTCATTTTCCTAAAACTGCAAATGAATACAAGAAGTCCATTTTTTCTTTCAACATTGATCAAATCCATCCTATTGATCAAATGTATTTGCACAAGGAAACAAGTGAGATGCTGTATTCGACCTTGACAAACTCAACAATGGTTGCCTCTAGTCGTCAGGCATCAGTCAACAACATCTAGTCTCAATTGAAATTAAAGAAAATATCTTCCTTATCTAAAGACACCAAGATAAAGTCCTTAGATGATTTAGTGATGTAAAAGGAGCTGAGGATATCAAACTGGGATATGATCCCAGTAATGTAAAAGCGGTTTAGGAAATTGTTAAAAGAAAAAACAGTAACAAAGTAGCCCTAAAATAGTAGCTCAAACTTCCATTCACTAAAGTTCCATAAACAAAGGAAGTTGGCTAGCTAGAGAAAGAGAAAGAAGAGATGTTTAAAATTATCATTGGGCAGAATGGGCAGATTAAACAAATGGATATTGAAATTGAGAAGCTGCTAAAAGAGAAAGAACAATAAACTCAATTAGCAATCATTTCTCTCACAGCAGTCCCAGTTGCAGGCACATCAACAACATATTCTTTGACTTTAACAACTACAACAATAGAGACATAGTCTATATATTGTTATGAAACCAACTCAGAAAAAGATAGAAGAGAAAGATAAACACCTTAGAATTCAGCCTCTTTGAGGGGAAAACCTCATTTGCATTACATGAATGAACAATTCTTGGATGATACAAATGACAAGACCTCCTTTCTATATATAGGAGTCTAAGGGGACATAATATAATTAGAGTTGGCATAACAATAATAATGTAAGGGCACAATAATAACAATAGTGGGCTTCTATGGGGCACAATAATAACAATATGGGGACTACATGGGCACAATAATATAATAACGGGGTTGTACTAATAACCATATGGGGTTAAACTAGTAGTATAGGGACCTAACATGCCTCTCTCCTTCAAAAAGTGTTTTCCTCAATGCTTGAGTAGTTCTAGATGATTCTGTATAAAATTCTCACCCTCCCATGTGGAATCTTCAGTGAGTAAGTTCTTCCACTTGATGAGATACTTTGAAATTGATCTATTTTGTAGTTGTCGATTTCTCGGTTCTGTGACTGCTTCAAGTTCCAATATGATTTTTCCTTCCTTGGCAAGTTCTTGCAATATTGTTTGAACTGGGATCTTCTAAAAATTTTGAATGATTTCCCACCCTGCTTCGTCATTCTTCCATTCATACGTTGCTTCATTTATCAAATTTGGTTGGATAATTATACCAACCTCTAGCATTTTGGCAACCATACGTTCAATTTCACTCCTTTGGGCATATGGATATCTGTAAGGCCTGATGTTTGGAGGAACAATGCCTGGAATCAAATGAATAGCATGATCATGATCACAAATAGGTGGGAGGCTTTTGGGAGTCTCAAATAACTTGGAATGATTGTCCATGACTTTTTGGAGATATGGAGAAATAGATGATTTCGATGTGGGAACCTCTAGCGAACATAATTGTGTAGTTATGCCTCTTTGTTATTTGTTTAGAAGCTTTGTCATTCCATTGGAGATGATTATATTTCTTGGTTTCCATGTGATACCCCTTAATTCAAATTCATTTCCTTTGAAGAAAATTTCATGAAAAGTTCTTGAAAATTAAAATCTATTGCACCCAAGGATTGTAGCCATTAGATTCCTAGTACAACATCAGCACCACCCATTAGAATGGAAAGCATTGGGCTATTAAATACATACTCTCCCATGGATAGCTTGATATTATGGAACTTTCAAGAGAAATTTATGGTTCCTCCACTTGGAACCATCACTTGACACTTTGGTGCTAGATATAGTAAGCAATTCAATTCCTTGGCTATCTTATAATGAATAAGATTATTGGTAATTCCTAAATAAATCAACGCTATTACCTTTTTCTTCTTGATATGTCCTTCTATAATGATAGTTTGAGGAGTGGTAATTCTAGCCAATGTATTACAAGATATTTTCGGATTCATTTCTTGATGCTCAATGTGATCTTTCACTTCTTGAACCTTTTTCTTCTTAATACGTCCTTCTATGTTGAGAGTTTGAGGAGTGGTAATTCTTGCCAATTATTTACAAGATATGTTCAGATTCATTTCTTCTTTAAATGGGGTTGGTTCCTAGTGTATATCCTCTTCTTTTAACGTTTCTTGATCCTTTTCTTCCTCCTCTTCACAATCTATGTAAAATTATTTCTTCTCAGCACACTTATGATCTTTAGTGTATTTTCTATCACAACTGTAACAAAGCCATTTTTCTGTTTTTTCTTCCAATTGTTGTCTTGTAAACCTTGTAGGTTGTGGAATGCTAGAAGAAAAAACACTTCCATATTTATAGTTGTGAGTGGTAGTATTCCTTGTTTCCATAATTCCTCTTTCAATTTTTCTTTCCAACCTGAATGCCTTCTCTAATGAATAAGGTTCCCAAAGACAAACCTCATGTTGAATGTTATCCTTTAAAGTCCCTATGAAGACATCAATCCTTTTCTTCTCTGGAATATCATTTACCCTTATATTCAATTTTTGGAAGTCCTCAATGTGCTCTGCCATTGAACCCTTTTGTTCGAGATTTATCAATTAGCTAAAGAAGGTGTTACTCTTTGTATCCTCATAATATGCTATCATTTCTGTCGTGAAAATTGACCAAGTGACAAGTACTTTATGAGAACAAAGCCCTTTATACCATAAAAAATGATTCGATTCTAAATATAAAGATGCAATATGTACATTTTGTAACAGTTTCACCTCTTGTAGATCAACATATTGCTCCATATGTAGTATCCAATTTACCGAGTCCTTGCCGTCAAATTTCCTCATATCGCTTTTTCTTGATTTTAGGAGCTTGATATTGAAATGAATGTAACTCTGTCATTTCTGATCTTTAAGATCTAAAATTTTGGCTTGTTATAGCCCTATGAGTTATATTTCTAACCTCGCAAGTTTGATCACAATTGGATTCACGAAGAAAGTGTTATGCCCAATCTCCCTTGATGACCTAATTATAAAATGGTTCAGTAGAGTGAACTTGTACGAAGTGCCACGTGTCACAGTTTCAACCTTAGGTTCTGAAAATGATACCCAACAAACTACAGTATATCTTCTTTCTGTAACTTTTTATGAAATTTCAATCTAATGCTTAGAGAGAAACACATGAGGATTTTCCCAAGTTCACCTATTTGGGATGTAATTCGGGTGCATCCAGAAACCCTAAATGTCTTGGACTATATCTACGAAAATATAGGAAACAAGATCTGAAATTCGGGACTGAGCTTCACCAAGTTTTTGATTCAAATGGGTTTTAATTTCAGAGTTTGAAACTTCGTAGAAAAACAATTATAGCGAAAATTCCACGATGACCTATTTGAGATGGAATTCTGGATCTTGCAAAAACCCTAACTTCCTCAAATCATATCTTCTAAAATGTAGTAATACAATATTTGAAATTTGGACCTGAGGTTCAACGCGCTTTCGTCTCAAATGGGTTTTGTCTTTAGCTTCTAAAACATTGCAGAGAAATAGTTATAGCAAAAATGTCACGATGACCTGTTTAGAGCAGTGAAATCCTAGAATCCAAAGCTCTAATACCAAATGTTATGAAACCAACTCACACAAAGATAGAAAAGAAAGATAAACGCCTTACAATTCAACCTCTTCGAGGGGGGAAACCTCCTTTACATTACACAAATGAACAATTCTTGGATGATACAAATGGCAAGACCTCCTTTCTATATATAAGAGTCTAAGGGGACATAATATAATTAGAGCTGAAATAACAATAATAATGTAATGGCACAATAATAACAATAGTGGGCTTCTATGGGGCACGATAATAACAATATGGGAACTACATGGGCACAATAATATAATAAGGGGGTTGTACTAATAACAATAAGGGGTTAAACTAATAGTATAGGGACCTAACACAGATACATCAGGAGAATTAATCAAAGCTATGGAAGACTTATCTATCAGAGGCCAAGAGATTGAAAAGATGAATACTCAGCTTAAAAACCTTCAAGAGAAGAAATTAAAAATTAACATGTGTATGTGGGAGAGGTTCAAAAGGCTCACAAGTTAACTCTGAAAATTGAATTGTTAGAGAATGAATCTGCCTTGGCCCAAACAATGTATATGTGGGAGGAATTGGTACAGAGATCAAAAGAGAGCATAGAAGAGATAAACAAAAACTTGGGTTAGAAACTAGGTGAAGTCACTACCTTAATAACAATTTTGAACTCAAATACAAAGGAAGAGCTGGGGGAATATGAGATCACTGATAGAACGAAAACAATATTTGAGGTAAGAAAAATTCTTACAAAAGGAATCTAATGCTACAATTAGAAAATAAATGTCATAAATTGGAGTCTAACATTAATAAATTCCATAAAAAGTTCAATATACTGCACCAAAAGGGGCTTCAAGGTAGAAAGGGAATTGGAGATAAATTAGTTCAGTTAAATGATTATCAACATAAGTTATATTCAATAGCCAAAGATGAATCCAAATTCTCCAACATAAAGGGAACCATCACTCGAAAATCTTTCATGGAAGGTTTGAAGTTCGATTTACTCATTAAACATGAAATAAAACATATGTTTTTAGTTAAGCCTACTTTCTAGAAATATACTGAGGTGGATGAACTACATAAAGCTAATTAAATTCCCCACCCTAGATGAAGACAAATGGAATAAAATTTGTCAAATTCTAGACTAAAACATGTATTCTTCTTCAACAATAAAGCAGTAGTTTTCTCAAGCTGAGTCATCACCATCTATCCTCAAAGTCAGTGCCAAAGCTTCAACAATTTTAGTTTTCCTGTATTCCTATACTATTTTGGTAAACATTTTTTAGGATATTTTGTAGGAAAATCTTGATATTTTAAATCAAGATATTTTGATGAATTGGTATAAATACTTCATAGTTTTAAGTACAAAGGGTTGGAACCCTTATGAAGAAAGAAGATCCTTGATGTAAATCTATGTATGTAATGAAGTGATCATTTCCATTAATATAGAAAGTTTATTCCAGGATTCCTGTGTCAGGCAATTGATTAAGTTTTCTCTCTTGTAAAATTGTTATTTTTCGAGTTTTCCATATGTTTTTTTTGTCTATATTGTTTAAAGAAGATTAAGGGCTGAATTTGTTTGAATACACTCTGCTTTGGCTTATAAAAAATATCTATGTTTTCACTCTGATATTAAATATAGAATTCATCCTAGTATGCTCTATGTTTAATTGAATCTAAATATTTTCATCCCATTCAATTCACAAATGATCTAAAGATCCAAAAGTCTGCATACCTTGCCCTATTACATCTATTCTAACATTCTTGCATTTGATCATTCTAAGACTTATGACTCCATTGCCCAATGGTCTGTCCTTGGAGTTTCAACCAAACCTTTGAAAAAACCAAACTCATAACTCAATAACTAGCCTAATATCTTAAATCAACAAATCTAAATCATATAGAGAGAACCCTCTCTCAAGCTAGAAGGGCTAGATCCCAGCTTACAAAGTGGTTTTGTGTTGAACTCTGGGTTTCTCTCACACCCTTGGGAAATACAAAGTGATAACACTCTGCTTCAGATCAAGCACCAATGTCGCAGTTCAAACCCCTATGAGGATTTATCTCCCATCTCGGGTTTTCACAAGGATTTGAAAAGAACCCTCGATTGCTAGATCTGATTGAAAAACCTTGCTTGGGAGTTGCAATAGATCCCTACACTCATCCATTTTGAGCTTTACAAGAGAATTGTGTTCGAGCCTCCATGGTTTCATTAAATATGTAACCACCACATCTATGTCTTCACCAGATCCTACCTGAGAATAAAGAAAAGAAGGCAAATCTTATCTTACGAGAGAGAGCTCTACCAAATCTAAGGGAAAAACAAACATATCTACACCAAGAATGTTTTTTTTGATTTTATATATGGACAACTAATCAGATCTGAGGTTGTCATAAGTCAATCCAACCACCTCCACCCACTGGTGAGAACGCACCTTGCAAAAAGTTTGTAGACAAAAAATCAAGTTCTGGTTTCTCCCATCGCTTTTAAAAACAACCTAGTCAAACCTATGCTCAAATAAGACTAGGACCAATCTGATTGATAGCTTTACGTCTGCATACATGATTTGGGAAACTTAGATCTCTTCTTCACGTGAAAATTTGACAACCATGCATAGAGAGAACTCCTTGTACCTCGACTCCTTACGATGTATGGAGACATCTAACCACAGGTCGTGAACCCATATCTTCTCTCATAATCACCCTCGTTCCGTCCTTGATTGGTAAACATACTACATATAAGTATATACTTTTATATAATTTAAGTGTGTATAGTAAATAAAAGATTAACAGACACACAATACATATTCAAAAATAATAATGCTTATATATTAAAAAATATAAAAACACAAATTAACTATATATATTATATATATATGTTTCTTTTATAGTTTATTGAAATATTACACTTCTATAATTGTTTATAAATACTGAATGATAACAAAAATTTTACTATTGTTTTTTTTTTTTTTTTAAATTTATATATGTTCTTTTATATATATGAATTTTTATATAATTATATTAATTTATATAATTTTAAGTATGTGTGATAGAAATAAAAACTAAAACAAAATGATAAAAGACAATATATATATATATATAATAATATATATAATATATATATATATATATATATATATATATATATATATAATATATATATATATATTATATATATAACTTTTATTATGTAAAAAATATTTAACTTTATATTTCATTGAAATATTACACTTTTATTATAATTATTTATAAATATAATACATTATATAATTTAACTATATATGATATAAATAAGAAATAATATATGTATTTTCATATGTCTAATTTCGATGGATGATGAAAGATAATAATGATGAAACAATGTCTGCTTAAGACCAATAAGGTCTATCAAAAATAAGAGGTTAATTGAGACCCTTAATATTTATTGATATAATGAAAGAAAGGGATATCTATATCTATATCTATAATATATATATATATAATATAAATATAAAATAAAATGAAATATTAGATTTCTATTATAACTATTCATAAATATATAAATTTATATAATTTAAGTGTATATGGTATAAATAAAAATTAACACATCAAAATTGTGAAAATAAAGATAATTGAATAGAAATGAAAAATATTATTAAAGAAAAATACATTCTATGTAAATTAACAACATGACTCCCAACATCCTCCCAAAGGTTCATGTGAATCTGTATTGGTCTCTCCTTTATTGTCAAGTTTGATATTCACACACATTTCGTTAGTGTAGACAACTTGGATTTTTTTTTAACCAAGTAGGTTTTAGCCTTTAGTTTTTTTAATCTTTTTTAATTTCTTGTGATTTTATAACGATCTTGAAATGAATTTCAATAGAATTTTAGACTCAATGTAATCTTAGACGAATTATTCACGTTTGTGTTTGACTTGAGATTTGCTAACCTCATTGCCCCACTCTCTAGCTGAGTACGAAGAGATGTAATGTCTCGTTATGTTATTGTTATGTTAGCCCAATATGGAAGAGATGTTGTAATGCCACATTATGTTATGTTAGTTAAACATTTTGACTTATTCAAATTATATAAAATAACAATAAAACAAAATAGAAAGTAAAATTAATAATTAAAATAAAATTGAGGTAAAAGAGTCTACAGGGCCTTGGATAGACGGTGATCGGGTGCACTATTAAGGAACTCCTAGATGTTAAGAAAATGGTTCAATTCCCTACCCTATTCAAGTGTTATTCTTGGACATAACCATGATGTAGACTCACCCATGTTGAATTTTAAAAAACAAATTGAGGTAAAATTGTCAATTTACTATTGCTACTTGTTGAGTTCTAGGTTTTTACAACCAATGATATATATATATATATATATATATATATATATATATATATATATATAATATATATATATATATATATATATATAATATTATATATATAATTTCCTAGATCCATCTTAACTCGGGATCTACAAAACACCAAGATAGATTAAATCTCTTGAGGTACAAACCTCTTTTAGAATGAAAATATATTCGCTTAATAAATTGGAAATTAAGATGGATATACACTCGTAAAATTAATTCTTACCATCTTAGCCACATATCACTTGACAATTCTTCTATTTAAATTTCTCATTAAGAGACGTCGAACTCATTTTCTACCATATCCACCACACGTGACTCATTGGAAGTCGACCTCAAGGATTATGGTTTCCCTTATGAGGGTTTTCATGAATACCTACATCCTAGTCGGAGCTCGTCCTACTTTACCTACTGAATTATTGCAATTACCACACAACAACACCCAAAAAATACCATCCTAGTTGCAATACAATAGTTGAAGTTGATGGGAAGGCAAAGGATAAAAGCACAAAATACACACAAAATAAACTTATATTAAAAAATGTTTCTCACATTACATCTATCGAGTTGCGACTCATCTCTCTTCTTACTCCTTACTATGACCCAACCATGGGTATATAAACACCACACTTACTAATTGTGGAATCATGCAAACTTTAACTAGACTTGACTTCTATCTAACTAACTGCTTCTTGCAAACTCACACTCACACTCCACAAAATGAAACTCGACTTGGATCTTCTTAACTCAGCTCAACTATTCATGCATTGCATGCACATGGGACTAATTACTATTTCTAACACTCCCCGTTAATTACGACCATATGAATCAACCTTTACTTAATAGTGACTCATTTATGTGTACTAGGCTTACAATAAAAATTGACTTAATCATAACTTGAACATGCATGTTGGTCTAAGTATTAGCTAGGATTTTAATGACTCAAAGTTTTTACAATGTTGGATTTTCTTTTTTCATTTCTTCCAAATTCTATACCCCCGAAACCGCTTCATTCTCAATTATGCTTTCTTATTGTAAGCTCCATATTTCTTCACTTGTTGCTGTTGCAATTTTTTTTTTACTTCTCTTGTATTTGTTCTGAAAAACAATTTAGGCTTATTGATCTTGTCTTCTATGACTTCGTCTTCAAATATTATTTCACTAATGGATTGTTTCCATAACTCTTCATCTTCAACCTGTGAACATCACTATGCTTCGTGCACTTCATATTCCTGATATTCTTTCTGCCATATTTTTTGATACAAAATTTTGATTTCTTCATGACTCCATTGCTGAAAGGATGTTTCAATGCTTTCTTCATCATCTTCAGAAACTTCCATGCCTTTTCTTGCATCTTTTTTTCATCTTCCTTTTCAGCTAATACTGTAACTAGTCTACTGTCATGTTTACTTGCACACTCAAAATAAATGTTAAAAACATCTTCATTATGCTTTCTAGTGAGATATTTCTATGATTCTTATTTCTTCTCTGCCTTTGCCTTCTATTCCTCTACCATTGCATCATAATTTTCATCTTCCACTTCTTTTCCAACCTCTTCTTCTTCAAATAAGTTGTCTTCTTCCCAACACAAGTGGGCTTCTCTCACCAAATAACAACATATCAATGAGATGTTTATACTGCATCATGTGCAACCACTTTTCTAGTTATTGTTCTTCATTGAAGTTAACATCAACATAATTTTCATCCACTCTATCGTGGGATATTCAAGCATGCATGTTCTCATTAACAACTTCAAATTCACAAAATTCATCAACTGCTACTAGATTCATGAGAGACACACTCTCAACTTTGAAAACCAATACTTCATATGACAAACTCACTTTGTCATTATTAAAACTAAATGTATCAAAATTTGTGCAAAAAGGTCATCATCAACTTCACCATCCATGTTACAGTGGAGTTCTTGAGCATCTATATGCTCTTGCTATGCTTCACACAGATAGGCTTTAACTCTCTCTTTGCAATCTTTGTTATGTCTTCATCATCGATGCACGCAGATTATCTAATATTTTTTGTCCTCTTAGAGTATCTCTAATTTACTGTCAGACCTGCAATTGAATTTTGTATTGATTCTTCAATAGATTGTGACACAATTTGAGGTTGCATGTCACTTTACTTTATACCAATTTTTTCTTCTAGGATCTTCCATGTTTCCTAGGAAGATGTAACTTTTTCTACCTTGCATAAAATCTTCTCATCCAATTCCTATCTTATTAGATCCAATACTAAAGCACCACATACCTCATCATATGGGTTATTAGACCAATACTCAATCAACTCTTTACATCGAAGAAATTTTTTGATTTTGATAACCCAAAAATAAAAAAATTTACCAGAAACTTTTGGTAGTGTTACCGAATCCATCTCGATCCATGTATTCTTGAATTGTTATTATTCATTTGATTGTATTTTATATGCTTCGGTTGTGGCAAGAACCTCTATGAGTTCTTCAAAATACTCTGGCTCCTCCTTTCAATTTCTTTTCTGCCACTTCAATCTCAATTTGTGACCCATTATTGTTGTCTTTCTTTTGTGTTATGTATGATTTCCTTATTGCATTATTTTTCTTTCCATATCACCTCGAAAAGAAAATATGGTCTTCAATATGTGCCTCTGTAAGGCACAATCTTCACTACATTCATATACCCTTATCATACAGAGAGATTTTTCTGAACCCAAAACATTATCATGCTTGACAAAACAATTTTTTTATAGACAAACAAACCTTTTTAAAAGTCTAAAACTCTCATTCAAAAAAAAACCTTCTTTTTAATTCTCTTTTAATAAAACACTCTCTCTCTCTCTCTATAAACCTTAATACACCACTATCTTATAACCTTAAAAAAAGAAATTAATAACCTTCTTATTTTTTTTAACCCTTTGAACTTTATAACCACTCTCTTTCTTTTTAAACCACCTTATTAAAACATCATATTTTAAATAATATCAAGTTGAATGACTATGAATCCCTTTGAACTTTATGAGTCTTGAAACTTACCCACGTGACTTTAAAATGAGATCTCCCAAACTTTAATATCTAAAAAAAAAACTTCCGAAATGTATTTTAAAATCTTTAAACTGCCTTACCCCATATGTGTAATTTGACTCTACCCACTCGTAATCAATTGAATTAGTTCTCCCAATTGACTTTTCACGACCAATAGGATTCATGCTTCCAATTGGCTAACATTTTTGCATCTTTCAATGAAGGGAAGGAGGTTGCCTTAGACCATAAGCATGTATGTTTTGTGAAATTAACACATCTGTAAAATTTGTGTTGTGTGTTAGGATGAATGAATGAATGATATTTTAATGCTCATGAGATTAAAAGTAGTCTATGGGACCCCCAATCTCATTGTTTTTCATGTTTTAAAATCTAGTCCTTTTTCTTATTCAAACTGACGATGAATTAACCCAATCTTCTAACATTACCCTGGCTAAAAAGAAAATGCCAAGGAACTGATGCTAACATATTTCCATAATTATCCTTGATGTTTTTGAAAGCATCACATTCCAAAATGAAATGTTTTTCTGATTCCACTACCACAAAAGTGCAAACAATACACACTTGTTCTTCCTAAGCGTCTTTAGGTATTTTCCATCGTCTCGTTTCACACCAAAGTTGATGCCAGTTAGTTCTTAATTGAGGAATAAGAATCCTTTCTCTCCATGAAATGGTAGCTCCAACGTACTCCTTTTTTGGAGATCACAAATGGGGTTGAATTCCTCAACATAGAATTTCTTCTTTCTACCCAACGTTTTTCCACATATATTCTTATGGAACTTCTCCATAATAAAATTCTTTAACTTGCTATTTAAGGGACAAGCATTGATGCATATATCCCATTTTTTCATCCATTTGTTCTTTTGCCTCATCCATGCTTTCTTTCTTTCACTCATGCCTTCATTGAAGATAACTTTAGGCCCTCTACCTACTCCTAATTGCTCATTTATTTTTAGCTATATTATAAGACGCACCATAACAGTTGATTTGATGTGAGCTGCTCTTGTTTCACTCATTATCATTTCATAAGGAACCAAACCTTTTATTTTGAACTTGCTCACGATCAAGCGTTTTTGGATTTTCTCAATTTGTTTCCATTTTGAGACAGGGGTACTACTAACCCATAATTCACACCCATATAGTATCACTGGACAAACTAGGAGTCCAAAAAGTACTTTAGTTGTTTTCCAATCCTAGAACTCAATCTCTCTACATATGTTTTGAAGAGCATATAATGATTTCCACCCTCTTAAAATTCTCTTATTTTTGTAGTCCTCCTGTTAAAATTGGTAGCTAGGGCCAAACTCCATGCGGGTCATCTTATTTATGGTAGTTGATATTTTTCTTAGATCCCTCTCATTGAGAGGTGTAAGATTGATCTAAAGATCATCCAATTTTGATAAGTGTTCATGGAGTTATGAATTTATTTGTGTTATGGGACAATTCGTCAAGGTCGGCCAACAACCAAATAAACCCCACATGTGCTCAACGTTTTAGTATAAAAGGAGATGAACTGAGAGTCATTTTAAACACAATTCTATCTTGATTTCTCTCCACTTGTCCTTGGTTTTAGTGGAAGAGAAATCTAGGAGTCGAAGCCCTAGACGTTGGAGGAAAAGAGGATGTCGTAGCCGCAACAAAGAAGGCAGGCCAACGAAGTGATGGAAGTGTTCTATGTGTTGACCTGAAGGATCTCAAGGAAGGCGGCCCTAAACATTGTCCTAAAAGGAAGCCCTAACACAATCCTAAGGCAAACCTAAATGTTGTCCTAAAGGCAACCCTAACACAGTCCAAGAAGGTAGCACTAACACTACCCTAAGGCATCCCTAACCTATGATATCTCAAGGGTATCTTAGCTGCTGTTAAGATGAAGATAGATGCTATCCTAAACATACCAATGGTGCCCTAGCCACATGCATATGGTTCCTTAGATGCATGCCTAATGCGGCTGAAAGAGAGGATTGTTTTAAAGCCTAAAACAAGGCACCAAGCCGCCAAAAGGAGGCCAAGGGTAGAAAATTTGTTTGGGGTAGCGAAAAGGTGGGCTTTAGGTGATAGCATGGGACTATGGTAGGCCACAGCCCTAACCACCTTAAAACAGGGACAATATGGAGAGTTTGAGGGCTCAAACATGCCCAGGACAACAGTGCTAGTAAATGGGATAGTTGGGCTACATGGTGTTGCTCAGACACACGGGACAACAACAAGGTATGGAAAGGCTAAGGGAACAACAACAAGGTATATCATGACTGTTAGGGACAACAACTACTGTTACCCTCCTGCTGCAGCAGGTTACTCATATTTCATGATTGACATTTTTACATGCCAAATATGTCATACTTTGCATGCTGCAATGCTCCATATTTGCTAACAGACACCAAAGAAAGAGGCCATGAAAATGTGCTAGTCAAAGTTCATCTGCTGCATTCCAATTTTGAAGACTTATTCCATTTTTTTACAAGCCTCAGTCAAAGGGAGGTCCAAACAACTTAATCTTGGTCTCCCTAAGTTTCAATTTCCTATTGAAGAATATAGAGAATGAAAAAATCTGTCCAAACAGCTTAATCTTGGCAGATTATAGATAGGAAGAGCATCAAAGGAGCCCAAATGCTTAATCTGGGCCCTTGGAAGAAATAAGGGTAGTTTGTAGATAGGAGGGTAGTCAAAAGAAAAAGAGGACAATGAGGGTTTGCTAATTCAAGTGCACCCAATTCAAATGAAGAAAATAATGTTAGGATTATTAAGCAAGGTAAGTAGTGTGAGGTTGCAGAAGTAAAGATGCTATTACCGTTTGGCTTATCAAAAAAGGCTCATCTCATGGGTAAGTTGGGACCTTGGCAGTTGATTGGCAGTACAACAAGGAAGCATGACTAATTCCACTTTCATTCCCCCAAAAAATCATTTAACTAACATCCCCCTAAAGACCTTGGGATCTCCCCAAGCAGTCCAACCTCACTCCATTTCTTACTAAAGCCAAGATTGACAGCTGAGTTGACTTAGTGAAAAGAAGCCACATTTCTTGTGTAAAAATTAAGCTTTGTAAAATCCATTCATTTCCTTATGCTTGAGTTTCTAATCCATAAACTTAGCATCCACACATCCCTTGTCATTTCTTAGAACCCATGTTAACATCTAATTCTATTATATATCTTCCTACACCATGTTTCCCTACCCCTACTCTAAAGGAGACTATATAAAAACCCCAATAAATACTAAATATCCCACCCCTTGGCAACTATAGTCAAATAGATTAAAGTCGGGGAACATCGGGTCCATTTGGGACCCACTGTTAAACCCCTCCGCATTCACTCGGGATTTATTTAACCTTTGGTTGAATAAATAACCATATTAACCCTCCCCTGCTCTCCATTTTTGGGGTTTATCAATATCCGATTGATAAATAGCCAAACCCGATATTATTTTAAACTTTAACCTAAAGTTTAAACCCACCCGTGGCCGTGATTATTTTCATAGGTTAACGCGCGCGCATTTGTTCTAAACCTCAATCATCTTCCCCTCCCGACTACCGTCAGATCAGCCCCCCCAGATCCAACGGTCCTTGTGCATATCGGGTGCCCTTTTGCAATGGTTCGTTAGCACCCGATGTCCAACGGTTTTACCGTCGTACACCGGGACAGCTAGCGGCATCCGATTGCATCGGGCCGCCCTTGACAAATACCGCCTCCATACCAAAGGCGGTCCGATGCAATCCAAAACCGCCCTTCCCTCACGTGATATCAGTGCCGCGTCACCTTGCCACGTCGCCTCCACCTCACCCTTTCCTTCCTGCGCCATGCTGATGTCACCTGCCATCGTACTGTACTTGTGCCATGTCACCAACTGACGTCATCAACCTGCCACTGTGTCCACTGCCACGTCATCATCCATGTCAGCTGCCACGTCATCTTCCGTACTTGCTACCCGACAAAAAATATGTCATTATGACGTCATCCTGGGAAAACACCAAAAACCCCAAAAAGCGCCAAAATTCTGGAAAGTTGGGTTAAAATTCGTGAAAAATACTATTTTAGTTCATTTCTATTTTTCACTGTGAAAACAACGTGCATGCGGTTTTCCGTTATTTCACACTCCCGAGACATCAGTAGCCAACCAGCCTGCAAATTCAGCACCGTGGTTCATCTCAGCAGCTCAATTTTTACCTGTCAAGTGGCTTTGGCATCCTTATAACAGATATTTACTCGATTTCATACCCAAAACCCTGTTTTCATGTTTCTCTGTTCAAAATTCCAAAAAAGAACTCGCTTTTGGCTGTTAAGACTACTTCCACCAATCACCTATTGCCCTGCACCTATCATTTGAGCTAGTCATTCTCTGTAAGCTTACAACCTGAACTAATTCCCTCTGTAAAAGGGTTCTTCCTCCGCTCTGATTCGTTCATGGTCGCCCGTGAAATACTGAAATCTCTGTGTAATTAAGTCAAGCTACCCCAATATTCTAATTTTCAATGGTTCTAGCCTTTGTTCCTAAAAGGGAAACCTTAATTTCCTTTCCTGTTTGCAAGCTAGTGCCCCTCAGGCGAAATTCGGTTCCCATCCTCTCAGCAATGTGTCGAGTGCCCACTAAGCCTCTAATTTCGACCCATTCTTGTTAAAGCATCTGGCTGGAGTGCTGCCACTCTTCTGCGTACTAGGAACTTTATGCGGTGAGGTCCATTTAATTAACAAATCAGTGGTTGTACCCATCATAGTGTCTATAGAGCCTCAAATCTCTGCCTCCTGTTGCTATTTCGCCTCTATTCCATCCAATCAAAACAATACAAGATATGGAGGCCCCAGTTGCCCTGAGCATTGCTCCTATGAATGCCCCACACATGGACTTGGAGTGGATACCTCTAGCCGATAGAGAATTCCAGATTGAGGACATGAGGGGCCTTGTTTCTCACCTTCAAACTGTCTGCCAATTCAAAAACAGTTATAAAAATAATACTGATCTCCTGGGAATTTGGTAATCCAATATGCCTATCTACTACCTCCCACAAGTTAATGTGCTGCCTGATTTTATCCATCTCTGTCATTCTCGCTATGAACCCACTCTGAGAGCAATCCTCAGCCCAGATGGGTCGGTGTTGTTTTATATCACTCCTCAGTCCCTGGTTCCTCTCACCCTGAAACATCTGATTGAAAACAGTATGAGGCTTTCTAAGGAAGAGATATTAAGAGTTAATCAACTACTCATGATACCAAAATATCAGAGTGATCATCCTCCACCATATCATCAAGCCTCATTCAATGAAATAGGTAGGCTCATGGTGGATATGATTTCCTACATCTTAGGATGCAAGACATGAGAATTTGTAGATGAGACAATGTTCCAGCTATTAGCAATATTTACCCCAGGGCAGCCCCCTGCTGTCATGTATGACTATGCCACCTATATAGCCAACAAAATACATGAGCAATTCATGATGATGGACAGGGAAAGAGTTTTCAAATACACCTCTTACATTTATCATCTGCTGCTTTACTATCACCCTGATAGTTTCAAAGTCCCTCTCATGAAACTTGATTCAAAAGGAGAGAGGAGATCTGTAATCTTTTGGAATTCAGTTTTTCATAGAGTCCACTGTTCTCCCTATACATATTATGAATTTATAGACCTCTTTATCTACCCAGCTACTTGTTTGTTAATGGAGACTCCTCCTCCCAGACTTACTGCTGAAATGCAAAGAATTTTGCATCTTTCCAAAGACTACAACATTGGGGATTGGTACTTTTACCAAAACCATACAGTAATCAAAATTTATGGGAGTGAGTTATCCCCCTATAAGATGCCAAGGTACGTTCCCATGAGGCTCTTTGCTTTAGAATACTTCAGACAGTTCAGTCATGCAGACCTAGTTCACTTCCATGGAAAAAACAAGAAGGCACAGTTGAAAATCAGACATCAACTGGGTCCCTTTGTTTTCAACAAAAGGGAAGAAGCCTGGAAGGATGCAGATAAGATATTGAGAGAGGAAATGTTGTTAAAACAAATCTTCTACTGGGCACCATATGACCCCAAACACTTCATAAGCTTTAGGAGAGTCAAACACAAGCTTTCAGGGTATGTGCACCAGCCAATCCCTCACATTGAGCAACATGCTGATTTGCCAGAATGGGTAGAAGGTTCTTTAGATGATGAAAAAATTTCTGAAGAAGAAAAATTACAGAAAGACATGAAAGAAGTTGAAAAAGGAATTGACTTGGAATATGTTGCACAGGTCACCTTCATACAGCCACAACCAGTGGGAGCAAGCACTTCAACTGCCACCTCACCGCAGCCAGTTAAAGGAGCCATATCATCAACAGAAAAGGACAAAGAAATAGAGCATTCTGAGGAATAGAGTACAATGGAGGAGCAGCCTTCTCTGAATCTAGAGAGAAGCCAAGAACAAAGTCCCTCAACGCAAACAAAAGCACCTGAAATTCCTGTGCTGCCAACTCCTCAACACGAGGAAAGAGGTAAGAAGAGGGACCAAGCAGAGAGTACACCTACAGGTACATCAACCGACCAGCAAGGAGAGAAAAGACAAAGGTTAAATCCCTATGCCGAAGAAGATATCACAGAAGAAACTCCTGGAAACTTAAGAGGTGAGGGGCCTTCAGGGCAGCAGATCCCTCGTATTCTGGAGACATCGGCCACCTCCTTCCAACAGGAGCATGACAGACAACCAGGCGGGGAGGTTTCATCCTCCAAACAGCAGGCCCAAAAGGGCTCAGACATCAAAAGGGAATTTACTGAAATCAAAGCTAGGAACGAACCAATAAGGTTCCAGCTGTATAATCAACTGTTAAGGATGGCCCCAACAAATCAACAGAGGCTGATGGCAGCCTATGACATAGAAGCAGGTAAGATGACTTTAAGTCACTTCAGACCCACTGTGCAGCAATCACAATCAGCTGTAGACTACATAAGAACCAATCTGGAGGTCCTTTCCAAGGACATACATCCAATAGACCAGATTGAGCTACATAAACATACAGGAAAAATGGTGTACTCAACTCTGGCAGATAAGGCTCTACTGGCTCATAGATTGCAGAACTCCTTGTATAATACCTCTGCCCAGCTAGAGCTAGAAAAAGCCTCATCATTGGCCAAAGATAACAGGACAAAATCCCTTGAGGAAACCATAATAGAGATGGGACATGATCCCAAAGACCCCAAAGGAACACAAGCCTTGATCAGGAAGAAAGAGGAGGATATAATAGCCCTTAGAAAACAAATGAAATTGCTGCCAACCCTACATCCTTAGACTATAGAAGTAGCAGAGCAGAAAGAAATGGAGGACGTGTACACCTTGCTTATGAAAATGAATCAGAGAATACTGGACACGGAGAAAGCACTAGAAGAATCTTTACAAGGGAAGCAGCCCGAGTTGTCCTCAAGGCCTCCTCCATTAATTCCAACGATCTCGGTTCCTCCTCCAGCAGTTACTACAACAACACCTCCACCAGTTTCAACTTCAGCAGCAACCACATCAGCAAACACAGCAGCAGCAACACAAGAGGCCAATCTGGGCATGGAAGCCATGATGAAAGAGATTAAGGCCCTCGAATTACAAATGAATGAAATGAAGGAAACTAAAGAGAAGCTAGCTAATATTGAAGCCAGCTATGATAAATCAAAGATTTCAGTTGCTGAGAAAACCAGGGAAATAAAGGCCCTTGAAAATAAGATAAAGGCCTTGGAGAAAGACCTCACTCTCCATACAACCCTGACTCAAATCAAAACAATTTTGTGGGATAATATTGGCAAAGCTCTTGTTGATCAATGGATAGGGATTCAAACCATTTTTGACCAGATAGATTTGATGGCAATAGCTCAGTACGAGACTGAAAAGGCCAGGGAATTATTAGCAGACAAGCCTGAGTTGGCTAATAAATTGATTCACTTTTTAAATACTCGAACTGGTGACCAGTTGATAGCATTGAACATTCATAACAGAACAGAGACAATTGTGAGAGTCAAGAAGGTGCTAACCATGAGGAATTTCGTCCAGACCATAGAAAGAAAGTGCCAAGAGATGCAAACAGAGGTACAGGCCTTCAAACAAAGAATGGCAGATCTACAGAGCAGAGGTTTACCCAGCCTGGTCACCAGCACAAGAAAGTTGTTAAAGTAAGAGAAGTATGCATACAAGCTACATATTTATGTAAAAAATCAGATCACTGCCTCATCAAGCAACACAGAAGAAGCAGTCCCTCCCACAGGGCAGACTTTGTATAACAAACTGGAAGATCTATTTTACATTGAGCATGAAATAAAACATCTCTTTCTAGTATGGCCAACTTATTATACATATACAGAAGATGATGAAACATTGTTCAAATTAAGAAAACATCAGCTACCACCAGAAGAATGGTGGCAAAGCTTGCTTCAGGTTTTAAAGTAATTTTGATTCTCTTTATTTTTGCCTGCATGAGAAAACTTCATTATACAGCTCTACCATCAGGAAATTCAAACTAGCAACGGATGAAATTAGCACTAAAAAGCATTCAAACCAGCTAAGCAGGTGACAGGTGAAAACATGCCCAGAACAGCTCATCAACACAACGGTCATCAACAGACTTCCTTAATCAGAAAGTCAACAACAAGCGGGACACCTACAACGGCTCATAAAACACATTTACTTTCTCAGTTATTATTGTGCGATTTTTCTTCATAATAGTTATTTATTATGTCAAAGTAGATGGACACAGTTAAGTCCAGATATTTCGCTATGAGATATTTTGTAAATAAATCCTTTATATACTGTTGAGGCAGATGTATTGAGGGTTGGTTGGGTTGCTCCAAGAGAGACTCGTATTGTATACCTGATAATTTCTATAATCAAAGATTGCTGAAAGCTTGGAGAATGGACTGTCTGATGCATTGCTAATGTTTTGAAGAGTGAATGATGGAATTCTTGTGCTGCTTTGTGAAATAATAAGTTTTTCTCATCTCTGCTATTTCAATTACACATATGCTCAAGTCATGGAGCGAAAGTCTAGTTTAGAATTTTCTTTACTGCACTCTACACTCAGTTTCTGTGCCTTCTTAATATTTTCCTCTTGATTTAGGCATAAGCATGAATTCCTCATGTCTCATGTTTGCTCTAATTCACCTATGAAAGACTGTTATTTAGGAATTCTTAACTGCTCCTAAGTATGGCTCTTTCATCTTCCCTCTGCTAAATTGATTGAGAGATTCGTTATGGCCTCTCATTCCTTAGCCCTCAATCCATCTCCATTTAGCTTGGATATTGTTTCATGAGCAGCTACCTTGCTCCTCATTTCTCCTGTGACCAAGAAAATGCACCAGCAGTGACACTCCATGACTCCATGCCCAATGGTTTGAAACCTATCTCACTATGCGTTGCCTCTTTTCTTGAAAGTATCTTCCCTCCACTCAAGCATTCCTTCCACCCAAACAAAAATCAAAACCCCTGAAACCAATAGCTAGCCTAAAATCATGATCAATAAAGCTAAATCATTAAGAGAGAGCCCTCTCTGATTGCAGGTGGGCTAGAACCTGCAATCCAAAGATTGGTTTGTGGTTACCTCGGCCGTATCCCTTCAGGAGCTTAGGGACAACCTGAGTGATAACAGCTACAATAATATATCTAGGCAACAGTGGCAAGGGACATCTGCATAGTAAATGGGATAGCAAAGGAATGCTAATGCAAACATGGGACAACAACAAGCATGGAAAAGCATGACAAGCATGGACAACATGGCAAGTAGACAACATGGCAAGCATGGACAACATGGAAAGAATGGTGTTGCAAGCACATGAGACATGTTGTATGTCAACATGGTTCAACATTCCACATGGGACAACAGTGTGGCAACATGACACAACTATGGAACATGGGACAATTGTGGTAGCATGGTACAACAATGGCACATGGGACAACTGTGACAGCATGGTGCAACAATGGCACATGGGATGGCAGTGCAACACAAGGTGCAACAGTATGATGTGTACAACATGGTCATGAGGTCCAACATTGTGATGATGAGTGTAGCATGGTGCAACATGGTGAGCTGCAACATGATGACGAGATGCAACACAATGATAGGTGAAGGATTCACCTCAGAGAATCAGTTGAAGCAACATGTCTTCAATTGATCTCATGTATTGTCTTCTTAGACATGATCTATGCTCTTATCTAGATAAGTCAAAGTGTTGACTTAAGTTTTAAATGTACTATCTCTCTCTCTCTCTACTGAACTACTGAAGAACATATAAGAAGAATTGATTAAGGGTTTCCCCACATTAGGGTTTGTCCCTGGCTAGCACCACATCTTGTTTCCTCTTGTCTTGGCTTGTCTTCTGCAATTTATGTTTATGTTCTATCTGTAGTTTACTTTAATGCTGATGTGATTGCTAATCTGGAAAAGGTAATGAGCTAACTATGAAAATTGAAATAAATTTCTCTAAGCATAGAACATACCTAAAATTAACATGGTATCAGAGCTGAGGTGAAGACAAAGCCCAAGAAAGAGTGAAAGAGAAATCACCGAAGACAGTTGGGAAAAGACAAAAGGATCAGTCGATTCCTGATCCCTCTTTAGATTCACCGAGGGTGAGATCGAAGCTGGGAATATTATTAGAATGGCGTAGGGGAAGCTTCTGATGACCTAACTATAATGTCACCTTATTGGGAAGTCCAAATCTAAGGGTGGAAGGAAAGGCAAATGCCTTGGTTCTAATAAGTTCGACCACTAAGCGAAGGAGTTTCTGAATGGTAGGGATACATCACTTGATGACGATAAAAATCATTCCAGGGACATCTTCAACGATTAGATGAATGACAAGTAATGCAGGTCATAAAGGAAACAACTGAATCTTGAATAAAGCAAGGAACCCCAGGTATGCAGAATCAAAGGTTGTTTCTGATAAGATAACTTGTATTGGCCCTCTCCTTCAGATTCTTAGGGAATCTCACTTATGATTGTAGTGCTTCAAGGAACTTCATTAGATAGAAGGGTGCTCTCTCTAATTTAGTAGAGATGGAAACAATCGTGGGATTATACTTGGATCCGATGCCACCTATCCCAGAAAGGGTGTAGGGAATGTTACCCCTCAATTGAATGAGGGTAACTCAATTAATTTACAAGAATCTCTTTTGTGTACCTGATCTCAAGAAGAACCTTGTGGCCATTTTAGAAATGGAATTCAAAGGTGTCAGGGTGGCATTCATCGATGGAAAGGTATGTATTTGAAAATGGAATTTTCAAAGATGCTTTTGAGTTTAGGGTTGTATCAAGTTGCAAGAGGTCCATTGGGGACCATGTCAGTTGTCACATCTCATCTATAGCACCGAAGGTCTACTTATTATGGGACACTACCTGATGTGAGTCTGATGATGACATGGATGCCTAAATCCAAGAAGAGTATGAAGGTACATGTCCGAGATGTAGCGAAGGAAAATCTTACAAGGGGACCATTCCCCTCATGTAGTAGGTCCAAAGGTTTGGAACAACTTGAGGGGTTTGAGATTCATGATTAGGACTCTCATGTATGCAGGTGGAAGACTATGGCTTGAAGCAAAACTCCCTGGGCTTAGTATGAGATGATTGATAGATGTCTAATCATGCTAAGATTCACTAGGAGTGAAGCCAATCCAAACCATTGCTTGAAGGTTGTGGATGATAGACCTCTCATACCAACAATTTCTGAGGACAACCTCTTTCTGACAGGTGAAGACCCTCTCATTTGCAAAAGTTAGAGGGAATTGGAATTTGTATTGGGAATAGTGAACTGCAAGCCCATGACTATCTCAATGGAGCTTAACTTTCAGAAGTTATGTGGTAGTGATGCCAGACCAGATTTGGGAAATGCATTTGAGTTTTATAAACTCATTCGCATTGATGTTCTTGGTGACCTTCCGTCCGGATATATGTTTTGTAGTTAGCATGTTGGGCTCATATTTGGTTGAGCCTCACCAGATTGGTGCCAAGATTTTTCCGAGATATCTTCAGGGCACAATCTCTCATGAATTGAGATACACTGTCAGAAATGTGAAGATGCATGCTTATTCGAATGCTGACTGGGTAGGGAGTGTGGAGGATCGTAAGAACACTTTTGGGTACTGGTTGTCTTTGGGCTCTACTCGATATCCTGAATGAGCCGAAAGTAGAAGATAGTTTCTTTGAGCACCACTGAGACCGAATACATTTCTACGAGTATGATCTCGTAGTTGCCAGGTTGTGGAAGCTCCTCAATGAGTTGTTTGTACACATGATGGATAGCACTGTGATATTCTGTGTCAACCAGGGGGGATTCGATTATTAAGAAATCCTGTATTCTATGATTTCTCTAATATATAGACATCAGATACTACCTTATCTGGGATATGGTACCTCAATGAGAAAGAAGGCTCTATCACATTGAGACTGATGTATAAGCTGCAGACATTCTGTGAAAGCCTCGGGGAAAGGTCAAATTTTTGACTTTCTCAAATGACTTGGAGTCATTGTAAGACCTTCTTATGAGGGTCCTGCATGTTTCATGCATTGAGCTCTGGGAGCTCTGGGGGCTTGGAGTACTTATTGGAGCAACAAATGACCATAGAGCGACTCACCCTCCCTTAATGGTGCGCTGTGTACAGGGTGAATGGCTCAACCTCCCGCTGTGATACCTTGTGGTGACTTAGGGACAGGATGAGTGGTTCTCTTGCCAAGCCATCCTATCCATGAAATCTGGGACTGATGGGAAGTACCTCTCATCTGGACAATAAGCAGGGAAATGGGGTTAAGGACCATAGTATTACTATCAATGGACACATTGTTGTATCTACCATACTCCCTATGCGAGGATGACCTCCATTGGTCTGCAATCAATGAAACAGATCTCATATTAGTATGAGTGGTTTGAGACACTCTCTTGTGATATTGATTTAGGATCAATGAAACTGACTTCGGGTCAGAAAGAGTGGCATGACACACTCTCATCATATGGAATTGACTTCAGGTTAGTAGAGAATGGTATGGGACATTCTCGATCAATTCTTCTTCTTCATGGTTCAACAGAGAAAAGCAGAGTAGAATAGAGAAGAGCTCAGGAGAGTAGATCAGAGTAGAGGAGAACAGTGCAGGGCACTGATGGTAGAGATAGTACAATCAGATAGATGGATCAACGAATGGAGTTATCCTTAGTTGAGAGGGAGTGTTAAAATTGACAACTAGGGTCAAACTCCATGTGGGTCATCTTATTTATGGCAGCTGATATTTTTCTTAGATCCCTCTCATTGAGAGGTGTAGGATTGATCTAAAGATCATCTGATTCCGATAAGTATTCATGGAGTTATGAATTTATTTGTGTTATGGGACAATTCGTCAAGGTCGGCCAACAACCAAATAAACCACACATGTGCTAAATGTTTTAGTAGAAAAGGAGATGACTTGAGAGTCATTTACACACACTTCTATCTTGATTTCTCTCCACTTGTCTTAGGTTTTAGTGGAGGAAAAATATAGGAGTGGAAGCCCTAGACGTTGGAGGAAAAGATGGAAGGATTCTATGGGTTGAGCTAAAGGAGCTTAAGGAAGGTGGCCCTAAACAATGTCCTAAAGGCAGCCCTAACACAATCCTAAGGCATCCCTAAATGTTGTCTTAAAGGTAGAACTAATGTAGTCTAAGAAGGCAGCCCTCACGCTATCCTAGCCACTATTAAGATGAAGATAGACGTTGTCCTAAACATACCAATGGTGCCCTAGCCACAGGCATATGGTGCCATAGATGCATGCCTAATGTGGCTGAGAGGGATGATTGTTTTAATACCTAAAACAAGGCATGGAGTTGCTGAAAGGAGGCCGAGGGTAGAAAGGTTGCTTGGGGCGGTGAAAAGGTGGGATGAAGGTAACATCATGGGATTATGGTAGGCCACAGTCCTAACCACCTCAAAACAGGGGCAACATGGAGAGTTTGAGGGCTCAAACATGCCCAGGATAGTAGTGCTAGTAAATGGGATAGTTGGGCTACATGGTGCTGCTCAGACACATGGGACAACAACAAGGTATGTCAAGGCTAAGGGATGACAACAAGGTATAGCATGACTATTAGGGACAACAACTGCAACAATATATCTAGGTAGTAGTGGCAAGGGACAACTGCATAGTAAATGGGACTGCAAAGGAATGTTAAGGCAAACATGGGATAGTAGCAAGCATGGAAAAGCATGGGAAGCATGGATAGCATGGCAAGTAGACAACATGGAAAGCATGGTGCTGCAAGCACATGCGACATGTTGTATGTCAATATGGTTCATCATTCCACATGGGACAACAATGTGGCAACGTGATGTAGCTATGGCACACGAGACAACTATGGTAGCATGGTACAACAATGGCACATGGGACAACTGTGGCAGCATGGTGCAACAATGACACAGGGGATAGTAGTGCAACATAAGGTGCAACAATATGATGTGTACAACATGGTCATGAGGTCCAACATTGTGATGATGGGTGCAACATGGTGTAGCACGGTGAGGTGCAACATGATGATGAGATGCAAAACAATGATAGGTGAATGAATCACCTTGGAGAATCAGTTGAAGCAACATGTCTTCAACTGATCTCATGTGTCATCTTCTTAGAGATGATCGATGCTCTTACCTAGATAAGTCAAAGTGTTGAATTATGTTGTAAATGTACTATCTCTCTCTCTCTCTCTCTCTCTTTGTTGAACTATTGAAGAACATATAAGAAGAATCAATCAAGGGTTTCCCCACATTGGGGTTTGTCCCTGGATAATGCCACATATTGTGTCCTCTTGTCTTGGCTTGTCTTTTATGATTTATGTTTATGTTCTATTGGTAGTTTACTTTAATGCTGATGTGATTGCTAATCTGGAAAAGGTAATGAGCTAACTATGAAAACTGAAATAAATTTCTCTAAACATAGAACATACCTAAAATTAACTCAATTAAGCTTGTTGTTGAAATCAATCTTGAGGTACTTTTAGTCATTTACTTCTTCAAGAATGTTACCCTAAAAGAATAACTTGTGTTGACTCTACTTCCTTTTGTTAGAGAAAATAATTATTTTGGTCTTGCTTGTATTGACTTGCATCCCCAATACTATGCAAAAATGCTCAAGGGAATATAGATGGATTTACAATCCATGGATGACTTGCAATCAATACAAGGTGATCAACATACATAAGAAACTTTATCATAAATTCCCACAACCAAACACCACCTCCACCTTGTAGGCTTAGCTACTCTTCCAGTTTATCAATCTATAAACTAAAAAGAGTAGTGGATAAATGGAAACCTTGCTTGACTCCAATGTCACTACTAAATCTTTCTGAAATTTCTACTGAAGTTCTAATTTTGAATTTCACCTCTTCATAGCCTATGGAAAACAACTCTATAGTGCAAAGGAATTTCAATTTCTTCCATTATATGCCACAACTTATCTCTAGGGACCATGTCAAATGCCTTTTTGAAGTCAACAAAGTAGAAAAATACTTCTTCTTTGTCCTCCCCAAGTCTTTTCAATAATGTGTCTCAAAGTGATATCGTGATCCAAAGTAGAATGCTTTGGCCTAAAAGTTTCTTTCCATTTTTCCCTCTTTTATTTTACTTGCCAACTTACTGATTCTATTTTCTACCATGATGTCAAAGAGCTTTGCAAACAAAGGATTGATCATAATGGTTCTATAGTTGGAAGGATTATTAATGTCTCCACTTTTAATAAGGGGTATTGTTAGGTTAGTTTTCGGGTCTTTTGGGAATCCTTGCCGAATGATGTTGTTTAATATTTCCATGATATGTGGCATAAGAGTGTTCATTCCCCACTTTAGATATTTTTCTTGAAGTTCAATCAAGTCATTTTCCTTTCCTATTTCAACTTCTTAATTCTGATCTCCACCTCCTAGAGTGTGAAAATATTTGTAGTTGTGTTGATTCTTGGGGGAGGGTCAGCATCCGATTCTTTCTCATAGAGTTTCCTTGCATAGTCAATCCATTTGTTATCTGAAATATTATTTTTAGTTTGCTTCTTCCTTGATTGAAGTTCCTTCCAAAAAAACTCTGGGTTATTCTTGACTAAATATTATTAACTCTTTGTCGCCGTTGTTTGAATGAATTCATTTTTTTTTTCGTTTTTAAAATATTCTTATATAACCTTCCATTCATTTTTCTCCTTGCTTACTTTATCAAGGTCTCCCTTCCCATTTTTTCAATTCCTCCATCAACAAAGCCAATTAACAGCAGAAAACAATTTGAATTTAGTTATTCAGTTTTTTTTTTTTTTTTTTCTCTCTTTTGCGTTTCTCAAGTGCACCTTGAATTATATTTGTTATCTCATGACTATTGAGGCTTTGGGAACCATTTTTCTCCATTTGAAATTATCTCTCTAAAATTGTCTTGAAGAGAGTGCAATTTTCTTGTGTTAGAAGAATTTTGCCCCTTGATATTGATTTTCGAGAACATTAGGTTTTCCTCCTATGCCACCTTTATTCTACCCAATATATATTTATATAAAAGAGGTTATGGTATGATTTTACGTCCTAAATATTCTCTCCAATCTTCACTTCGTATATCTTTTCTATTAAGCTTCATGAACAAATAACATAGTCAATGACACTTTCCCCATCGTATGCGTTGCAAGTTAAGTTCCCAGACTTTTTCCATCAATCTAGACCATTGCAAATGATTAAATTAAAAGCACCACACATGTAAGAAACTCCTCTCCAAAATGATTGCTAAAATTTTCGTCTTCTAAACATCTCAACCATTGGGGATTCTTTGCTTGAGTGAGCCAAATAGGATTGTGATCCTCTTTGCAACAATGAATACTAGCTTGTTGATTTGTTGTTATAGCATTGAAATCTACAAGTAAAAGAACTCGTCTCTACTGATAATACACAACAATATCTTGCTTTAAATATGCATATGAATCCTTGTTGTCTAACCCCTTATTTTTGTAAGTTTTTGAGGCTTGAGGGGAAAAATAACATGCTACAATTCTTATGTGATTTTCATGTTTTGGTATTTTGAACCATAAATATTGTTTATTTGTATCTTCTTTCACTAACTGAATGTGACGACCTTATTTTTCTTTTACTAAAACTAGAATTCCCCCATACCTTTTTCCTTTTTCTATTGCCTTGTTCCAAACTACTAACTTCAAGTAACCTTCAAACATAGGGGTTTTGCAATCATCATTTTCATGAGTTTTCGTGAGAAAAATTATGTCTCTACCTTATGCAATAGGTCCTAACCTAGGTCCCCTCTTCCAAGGGTAGCCTCTATAGTTCCAGAAAATTAGACTTAGGTTGATGCAGGAAAATTCACCTCCTCCTGCAAATTCTAGCTCTCTACTTCAGGGATGTCAATGCAATACTTACATCAAGGTGCCCACACACTCTTAACCACTTTTTCATCTTGTTCTTTGTTCATGCAATAAAACAAACACACAAAAAATCTATGCACCCTCACTTGTGATATTTAAATCTCATATCATTTAATTTCAAACCCATATACAAGAACAAAAGCTCTTCTTAATTCCAGATTACACATAAAATTGTAATTCTTCATTCACACATACCCACATATACACAGAGACAATTTGTGAACATAATGAAAATTCCTTTCATTAATAAAATCATGTCCATACAATTACATAACAATTACATAAATATTCATTCCTCTCTTGGCCCAATCTCACATTCATTTTGGCCATTACTTCTCATTGTCCGTAGGCTTACAACAGCTAGAATTAAGAAATGAAATATCTTTTCTAATCATAAAAAGACTCCATAAATTACCCATAAATCACTCCACAGACTATTTTTTCTAGATCCTGAAATCACTCCATAAATCGTCCATAAATCACTCCATAAATCATCCATAAATCACTCCATAAAGTATTTTTATAAATTCTAAAATCACTCAATATATCCCGAGAATGTCTCATGCTTTTCAAGGTAGATTTGTTTTTTCCTTATGGACAAAACTTCACATATCCATAACTTTTATAAAACTATGACTCATTAGTTTTAAAAATCATAAAATATCTCAACTTAAAAAAGACAATTTATTTACACAAAAGAATAGAAACTCTTCTAAAAAATAAAGACCCTTTGTTGAAGATTTTCCACATTGAAGACTTAATGGCTTGGAAGCTCTAATACTACTGCATCATAGGTAGACTTGGGTAGGATTTGGTTTCTATGCAATTTGGCACATAAGAGTCAACATTTAGTCTTCACCCACTTTCATGCATGTTGATCTTGTTATTTTCCTCCATATTATAGAATTAATTGTTTTTTCTTTACTGCCAGCCTGCTGCCCTATTTTTCCATGAGGCCCAAAAACTACAATAATTAATTTACCTTGTAAATCAATGCTCTTTTTCCTTTATTACTTGTTGCTCTAATTTTCTTCAGTTCTTCCCTTCTCTCCTCTTGTTGTTTGTTAGTTAAATCTTCATCTAGGAAGAAGTGTGAGCTTTTAAAGGGGTGATTTTTGTCTTGCATGCTCTCCATGATGACCTTTATGTGTCGAGGCCTCTCCTCACATATATTTCCCACCTTCATGGCTTGGAAAATTTTCAATTTTCAATTTAATTACTCTTTCAGAAAGTCCCCTGTCAAATTGAGAGTTCTTTCATTCTTCCCATAGTCTCTTATTACCCTAATAATTAAGTTTATTTCTCTATCGTTTCTTTCTTTATGTTCTCTTTCTTGTGCTCTATTAGCACTTACATCTACTTCTTCTTCCATCCTTGCATAACAATTATCGTCCTCAACTCTAGATTTTATTTCTCTTGGAATGTCTTTCCTCTTGTTCTTCTCTGTCATCCTTTCTGAAAGGACTGCTTGCTATGATATTCGTGTATCTACCTGAGTTTCTTTAGAAATGATCACATACCCTTTTGCTTCTTTTGGGGTGTGTTAGTCGTTTTTCCCCTCATGAAAAAAATTCCGACATTCAACTCTTTTAGTGACTTATTGCTCACATAGTGTGACTCTACAAGCTGTGACTGTATACTCTCTGGCTCCTTAGACCCTTTAGCTCTAATACCAATCTGATGGAAAAGCAGAGGAGGAAAGCACACAATACATTAAAAAAAACTTATATTCATAAATATTTCTCACATTATGTTTACTGATCCATGAATCGTATCTCTTATTTGTCCTTACAATGACCCAACCACGGGTATATAAAATATGGAATCATGCAAATTCTAACTAGATAATATACTTGACTTCTCTCCAGCTAACTGCTTCATGCAAAGTCGCACTTGAATTGGATCTTCTTAACTCTACTCAACTCTTCATTCATTGCATGCATATGAGAGTAATCACTATTTCGAATACTTTTGTATATGACCTGTTGTCGTGGACTATGAGAAAATTCAAGTTTCTGGCTCATTGTTGAGCTCTACACCCTCCATGCAACAACGCTACGTGACATCTCTATGCATAGATCTAGCGGTTTGTGCACACTAAAGGAATTACAACTCCACACAATCTTGATGGCTCCTTTTGTCTCAATGATGCAGAAGTATCCAACTTTTGAGGTTAAAAGTGTATTTTGACTAGAGTAGAGATCTTTCTAATTGATTGTATTATGAATTAGATGTATTTCCCTATGATTTTATGAAAATTCACATGAAATTGAAAATCTATAGGAATTTACAGGCAATGTTCCTCAAAGAGAACACCGAAGGACACCACTCACAAACAGATCATAGATTAATACACCAGTATTCTTGACATGGTTAAAACCCTCAAAGAGGGAAACTGTCCACGGCCTGAGCCAACACGGTCACTTTAGGAAATTTATTAATAAAAGAATGAAAATTTACATAAGATTCTCTCATGAACGATCACTTTACAAATGACCAATCGGGTATTAAGCCATGAATCAAGTGTCAGTAATATCGAGGAGAGAATGAACTGTCGGATCACTTCATGTCTAGAAAATATCATGACCATTGGATCATAATTTAGAAAAGTACGTAGTAAGGAAACACACTTTACCTAACTCTATACTAGACCAAGTTATACTTAACTATCTCCTATGTGTTGAAATATCCTAACATCCCCCCTTAAGAACAACTTGGGATAGGATTGAAGGATGTACAAATATGACATAATAGGAAAAGGAAGGAAGCATTAGAGCTTATCCCCCCTTAGTTATAGCTTCCTGAACTCCAACCATAAATCAAAGTTTAGTAAACTTCGCCTCTGTGAGAGCATTTGTAAAGATGTCTGCAACTTAATCCTCGGTTGAGCAATATTGCAGTTCAAGAGCATGGTCATGAATGAGCTTTCTGATGAAGTGCATGTGTAGTTCAATTTGTTTGCTGCACTAATGTTGGACTGGATATTTGCATAGTGGAATGGAACTTTGATTATCACACCAAAGTGTAGTCGGATGCTACTACTGAAAGCCAAACTCTGACAGGATCTGATGAAGCCATAGGGCTTCCTTACTAGCTTCTACGGTGCCACGATACTCTACTTTTGCTGAAGAAAGAGAAAAAACACTTTTTTTCTTGCAAGCCCATGTAATAGGTCTAGAACCAAGAGTGAAGACATAACTTGCAGTAGACTTCTGATCATCAGGGTCACCAGCCTAATCGAAATCAATGAAACCAACCAATAGAGGAGACGCTTTTGCACTGTAATGAATCCTAAACTGAAGTGTACCTCGAACATAACAAAGTATTCTTTTAGATGCTTTCCAATGACATTCATGTGGGTTTTTCATAAATCGAGCAATATGGTCAACAACAAAGGAAAGGTCAAGACAAGTATGGGTCAGATACAAAAGTTTTTCTACAAGTTAACAGTATAAGGTAGCATCAACTTTAGGGGAAGTACAAGTGACTAAAATTTTGGCTCCAGACTAAAAGGGAGAAGGGGCTGGCTTACAGTCTTCCATGTGAAAGTGGCATAGAAGATCACAATTATACTTGGACTGGGAAAGGGAAATAACTTCCTTGGATTGCAAGACTTGAAGACCAAGAAAATAATGCAAGTGTCCTAAGTTTGTCATTTCAAACTGCTTTCTAAGGCTGGACTTCACATGTTTTATAAGGTTGGGATCACTACCAGTAAGGATAATATCATCAACATAAAGAACAAGAATGATAAGAGACTTACCCACTTTCTTGGTGTAAACAATATTGTGAGAATGACACCTAGAAAAGCCAATATCTAAAATAAAGATATCCATTTTGGCATACCAAGCCCGAGGGCCTTGCTTAAGACCATAAAGGGATTTCTTAAGACGACATACATGTCTGGAGTCTATTTGTATAAAGCCATGAGCTTGTTCCATATAGATTTCTTCATGCAAGTCCGCATGCAAGAAGGTAGATCTAACATCCATTTGATGGACCTCCCATTTGAAAGAGGCAGCAAGGGAAAGAATAAGGCGGATAGAGTCGATTTTGGCAACAGGGGATAAGGTTTCAGTATAGTCAATGCATTCAACTTTTGAAAAACCCTTAGCAACAAGACAAGCTTTATGTTTATCAACTTTTCCATTTGGTCCAAACTTGGTTTTGTAAACCCATTTGCATATAACAAGTATTCGTCCCTTTGAAAGAGGAACAAGATCCCATGTTTCATTTGCCAATAGTGAACGATATTCTTCATTCATAGCTGCATCCCAATTTGGATGGCCTGAAGCTTTTGCAAAGGTGTCAAGATCATAATTCACTGAAGCTTGAGCCAGTAAAGAAAAGGCTCTATCGAACTGAGAATGTATACATCATTGATCTGTAGGATCACTTGCAAGAGCACTTGCTACATCCGGAGTAGCACGGACCCATTTTGGAAGCTGAGGAGTTGAAGGAGGATCCTAAGAAGGTGGGGGAGGATTTTCATCCCTGCTGTCATCATCTGAATAAGAAATATTTTTAAAAGTAGAAGGGATAGAGAGAGGTGGCACATCCACCGAGCTAGGCTCATAGGCAGATATATTTTCAACAAAATTTACATCTCTTCTAATGATAACATTTTTGGACTTAAGTGGAATAAGTCTATATCCTTTGGCATCTTTAGAATATCCAACAAAAATACGTTTTTCACTCATAGGTGCTAAAGCTTTATGTTTCTCATCTGGAATATGGGCCTATGCTTCACTTCCAAAAACACAAAAGTGACCTACATCTAGTTTAATTGAGTTCCATGCTTCTTTTGGAGTGATATTCTTTAAAACATTAGTAGGAGTGAAATTTTCTATGTAATTTGCACAGTTAATTGCTTCTGCCCAAAAATTAAGACTAATTCCTTTGGATTGAAGCATACAATTAGCCATTTCCTTTAAGGTGCGATTCTTCCTTTCAGCTACACCATTTTGTTGTGGAGTATATGGAATAGTATGTTCCATTTAAATTCCATGCTTAGTGCAATAGTTGATGAACTTGTTGTTAACATATTCTTCGCCATTATCAGATCTTGTAGTTTTTAACCCCATATAGAAATTACCTGCATACGAATTTTAAATCACAGGAAAAATAAAAATGCGAGAGCATAACACATAGAACACATATACATAGAGATTTCCCACTGGATCCCAAAACCGGGACTACTAGCTTGATTTTTCATTATGTTCCTTTCAATGTTACAATACATATTTATACATGCCGAAGCATCCAATACCATGGACCGAAACCAATCGCGTCCAAAAACCATGGACCGAAAACCATCGCGTCCAAAAAACATGTGCGAAAATCATGCACAAAACCATAGGTAGGTCTGCCCAACCTAACATAGGGTCCAAAACCAAAATTTTCCGGGGCAGCGTAAAGTGGGGTTACGGGTACCCCTCAAACCCCCTGTTAACTATGTGGAAAGAATATAACACAACCCAACAATCTCCCACTTGTTTTTTTCTTTCCACAGTGGGCCACAGGAGAGCTTAGTCATTTTTCCAGCCTTGAAACACCCATTGTTTCTCTACACCAAGAGAACTTCTCAGAGCAACAGATTTTGTCAATGCATCTGCAGTATTCTTCAAAGTGTCCACCTTTACCAGCAACACCTTTTTGTCTTCTATCATATCCCTCACAAAGTGATACTGAACATCAATGTGCTTTGTCTTTGAATGATAAGCAGGGTTCTTTGCCAAGAAAATTGCACTTTGGCTGTCACAGTCTATCCTTATAGCTCCCTATACTAACCCCATACTTGAACACAATCTCTGCAACCACACTGCTTCCTTGCTTGCATGAGTGGCTGCCATGTATTTTGCCTCTGTAGTTGATAGTGCCACTACAGATTGTTTCTTACTCATCCAACTGACTGCACCTCCAAATAGGTTAAACACATACCCACTTGTAGATCTTCTCTGATCCAGATCTCCAGCCCAGTCTGCATCAACAAAGCCACGAATATCCAACACTCTGTCCAATCCTGGTCTTCCTTGGTAGCACAAACCATAATCACTAGTGCCACGCAAATACCTGAAAACCCGCTTCACTGCTGTCCAGTGCTCCTTCCCTGGTTTTGACATAAACCTGCTCAATACTCCCACTGCATGTGCAATGTCTGGTCTAGTACAGACCATGGCATACATCCAGCTACCGACTGCACTTGCATATGGAACACGGGACATGTCCTCTTCCTCTTCTTGTGTCTTGGGACACTGTTCAACAGATAACCTCACACCTACAGGAATAGGAACCCTCACCGGTTTACTATCCTGCATATTAAACCTCTGCAATATTGTCTCGACATACTTCCTCTGGTTTAACCAGAGCTTCCTCTTTGCCCGATCTCTTTTAATTTCCATGCCCAAAATATAGTTTGCAACACCGAGATCTTTCATGTCGAATTTGGAGGACAATTGGGTCTTCAAATCTTGGATAATTTCTTTGTCATTTCCAACCAAAAACATATCATCCACATACAAGACCAGATAAATAACACGGTCACAATTAATTTAAAATACACACATGATCTGCTTTGCTTCTGGTGAAGCCAAGTCCCCGTATAAATGTATCAAATTTCTGATACCACATCCTTGGTGACTGTTTTAACCCATACAGAGACTTCTTTAACTTGCATACTAGTTCTTTCTTACCCTTCACCGCAAAGCCTTCAGGTTGCTTCATGTAGATTTCCTCTTCCAAATCCCCGTGAAGAAATGTTGTCTTCACATCCATCTGTTCTACCTCAAAAATCAAAAGTAGCAGCAACAGATAAAAGTAATCTAATAGAAGTTACCTTGGCAACAGGAGAAAAAATATCACCAAAATCAATTCCCGGCACCTGGGAATAACCTTTTGCTACCAACCGAGCTTTTTATTTCTCCACTTTCCCTTCTACATTTGTCTTCTTCTTGAACACCCATTTGCTGCCAATGGGTTTCCTTCCAGCCGGCAACTCCACTAGATCCCAAGCCTTATTTTTGTGCAAAGATGCCATTTCATCAACCATGGCCTCTTTCTAGAGTTTTCCATCCTCTGAATCCACTGCTTCCTTCACAGTTCTGGGATCATTATTAGTAACATACAAAGCAAAATTTGAACAGAAAGCAGATGGACTATACCTTTCTGGCTGCCTTCTTTCTCGAACTGATCTTCTCACAGTCGGAGTTTGTGGCTCTTCATCTTCTAATTCCTCCTCTACTACAGAGTCTGATTCTTCCTCCTTTAGTTCAAACTCTATCTTCACAGGTTCCTTGGTTGGAAATCATGTTTAATAACATCTTTCACCTCTCTAAACACCACATCTCGACTGTACACAACATTCCGGGTGACTGGGTTCCAAAGCTTATAACCCTTTAAACCATCCTTATACCCAATAAAGATGCACTTTTCAGATTTACTATCCAACTTGGTTCGTTTCTCCTTTGGAACATGTACATATGCATCACATCCAAATACCCTCAGATGTGAGAGAGGGTTTCTTACCAGTCCATACTTCTTGTGGAGTCTTATCCTCCAACGCTGATGAAGGTGACCTATTGACCAAGTAACATGTAGTATCCACCGCCTCTGCCCAGAATTCTTGTCCTAA
>APFE030994090.1:0-13716 GCA_000404065.3 Pinus taeda
AAGCCACCACAAGAGAAGAATCCTTGGAGCACCAGTTGGGGGTTGACGTTAAATGCAAGGTTCCCCTCTCGGGCTTCGATAGAAACATTTCTATCTGAGACAGAGAACTGGGGGAGTCAAGAGTGCATTATTGAGTTTTCTCTGCAGGATTGGGGGCAAAATTGGGCAGTGGGGTGACTCAGAGCAGGCGTCTGCATTGCCACCAACGAGAATTCAGGCAATTCTCAGCACACGGGTCTTCATTTGCTGTGGGGGAGCGTGACCGGTTCGCTGCCAATTCTGAAGATGCCGCCCCGATTTAGAGCGACTCCACGAAGGGGCCGACATGCAGGAAACAGGGGAGGGACGGGAGGCAGGGGTAGGTCGCCTCCACGAAGAGTTTCACCGTTATCTATGGCTTACCCTGCCACGAAGCCTCAGAGGATTCGGAAACCTCGCTCAATGACTCAGTACAAACAGCGAAATTTCGCTTTAAGAGCAGGTTAGATAGACCAACAGTGACGGCAATGGTCACAGTGATTTTCTCGGAAGAAGAGGAAGAACACGCCAGTTCTGAGAACTCAGAGGGGGAACACTCTCCTACCCCTCTGGAAGACTCGATGCAGGAGGAGGACACTACCAGTGTGCAGTCAGCTTCCATGGACCAGCCTCAGTATTACTGACAGTTGATCTGTGGCTAGACACCCGATTGATCCATGATCTCTATTTAAAGAGCATGCAGGGTCATTTGTAGGGTAACCATTCATGAGAAAAGCTTATGTAAATTTTCATTCTTTTATTAATAAATTGCCTAAAGTGGTCGCGTTGGATTAGGAAGTGGGTTGTTTCCCTCTTTGAGGGTTTTAACAATTTCAATAATATTGGTGTATTGATCTATGATCTGTTTGTGAGCGGTTCCCTTTGGTGTTCTGTCTAATGAACTTGCCCTGGAAATTCCTACAAAGGGAAGGTGCAGAGTAGAAAATCCTTCTTGAAGTCTAGGATGTACAAGGCTAGTGCTTCTACGATATCTTGCTTAATAGAGCAAAATGTATCTTTTTCCCTTTTTTCACACCTGTAAACCATATCCTTCCTTACCATATCTTGCATAGGTTTCACAATTTGAGCGTAATCAGAGATGAACTTATGGAGAAATTTTATCGTCCCCAAGAAGGACTGCATGGATTTGCTATTCAATGGGAAGGGAATATGCATAATAGACTCGATCATTGCAGGGTCTACTTTAATCCCACTCTTTGCTATGATATGGCCCAAGAGGTTTCCCTCAGACACTATAAAACTAGTCTTCTTGGGAATAAGAGATATCTCGTATTTTCTACATAGCTTGAATATTTGTTTCAGGTGGCACAATTAGTCAAATAATTTCTTTTAAAAAACCATGACATCGTCAAGTTACACCACCATGCTCTCACCGACCAACGCATGAATTTCGATGTGAATTTCACATTGAAAGGTTATACGAACATTAAATAGCCCAAAAGGAATTATTGTGAATGCAAATGTGCCCCACTTTGTTCAAAATGTAGTTTTGTGTTTGTTGGGCTCTTAGACTATAAACTGGTTGTAGGCATAAAATCCATTAAGTAAAGAAAAAATTTCTTACCCCAATACTGTCTGTAATATTTATTCCAATGATGGTACAAAGTAATTGTCTTTATTCGAGGTGAGATTGATATTTTGTAAATCCACGCACAAGCGTATTTCCCTAGGCTTCCTGATTACTATGACTTGATTAGAAACCCATGTTGAATGCCACACTTTGTAAATGATCCAATCATCTAGGAGCTTCCTTAACTCCTTCTAAATTAGGGGCTCAAGTGTTTGATGCACCTTCCGTACCCTCTACTGAAAAGGCTTGTCCCCTTCCTAAATTGGGATAACATACTGGATTATTCGTGTGTTTTAAGTTTTGAGATCACCATATGTCCATGCAGAAACATCTTAGTATTGCTTGAATAAGTGATTAAAGGATTTCCACTCTTATGGTGTGTAGAAAATACCAATATTAACAAAATTTAGATCTTCCTTTGTTCCAATATTGATCTTCTCATGCGACAATGTTGAGCTGTGGGTTTTGAAATTGACTGGTCCTCTAAAGTGATTCTTCAAGTCATACAAATTTTCTAGTGACACCACGCCCTTCAGCATGGGGTTCTTCTTGCTTTCCTGAGCTGCATCTTGCAAAACATTATCATGCTCGTCTTTTTCAATGACTGCATCTTTGAATACATCAATGTTCCAATGAAATGTAGTATCTGCTAGTCATCATTAAAAATGCGTACATTAGTGATATTATCAAGGACAAATGGCTTATAAAGAATTTTAATAGAATAATTGTCCCTAAATATTAATAACCTAGCAACAACATTTGCTAATCCATCTGCAACCATGTTACATATTCTAGGAACATATACAATATTAAAAGCTTGGAATTGAGAAATTAAACACCACACCTCTTATCGATAACTTTTCAAATTGGGTTACACACAATGTATAGTATTTTGTACTTGTCGTATGACAATCTCAGAGTCACCGGTTGCTTTAAGAACCCCAAATTTGAGGGAAATGGCCTTTTGTAAGCCCAAGACGAATGGTTCATATTCCACAGTATTATTAGTGCACTCAAACTCCGGGCGGCTAAATATTAGGTGTTTTCTCTATCACAGGTCTATTAAAACACAACCAGCTCCAGAGCCTTCCTATGTCTTAGAACTATCAAAATACAAAGTCCAAACATCATATATACAAGAACTATGCCCTACACTAGTACTACTACTATCTATTGTAGAAAGGTCATGTCCACCAGTTGGACTAGGAAGGAGTTGCAACTATGTGTCATGTGGGATTGAGGAAAGTCAAGCAAGGTAGCCCCCAAGGTCAATCTCTTAGAAGAAATTTCCAATGTCAACTGGAGGATCAAAGCATTAGCCATCAGCAGACATGAATGGAGGAGAAAGACAAAGGAAAGGCGGAATCTCAGCATGGTGCAGCTCAGACAGACCAAACGAAGAAGTGGCTGGACCATTTCTATCGTAATCGGTTGAAGCTCAAGCTCCCCCGAGGAGTAAAGCCCACTGATGTGCAAGATGGTCTCATGGTGGAATGGGTACCTGAATCGGACGAGGAAGAAGATACTGGAGGCGAAGCACCCGGATAAAGACCACATAGCGGTGGAAGCTACCAGGTAGGCCTCTGGTTTTTTGAGTTTAATGTCTGTTTTCTGTTTGTTCATCAAAACTCCTCGCACGGCGATATATCGTTTGTTGTCCAGGCTAGTAATCTTATGCTGTTTGTCAATTGTCCAGTTTAAGTATGACAGGTTAATGCATTTTTGTTTGCAAGTTTTGTTTTTCTTCTCTGATTCACAAGTTGTACTATGCTGTAAGAGCAGTAAACAAGCTCAGTTTTGTAATGGTCTCTTGACAGAGAGAGATTCATGACTCTCTCAGAGGGTAATGCCTCTTTTGTAAATATCTTTTTTCTTTTTTAATATATTAGATCAGTCTTTACACAGAAAAAAAAAAAAAAAACATTTAGCCAAACAGAACATGTCTATAAACATTTGGTATCAGAGCATCTTTTATCTTTTATCGAGCCAACATCAGAAAACAAAAGAAGGGACTGCCTCAAGCGTAGCAGAAATTTTGGTTTTGGAGTGTGAGCAACATCAATGGTCGGAGGTATGATTTCTTGGGTATTCAAGTTTTTGATTCTTTTAAGTATTTATTCTGCATTATAGAATCATTATTATGCTTACATTTGGTATCAGAGCGATCCAGGTTTAGACCACTAGAGAGCTGCAAAGAAAGTAATGAGGTACCTTCAAGGAACCAAAAACTACATGCTTATATATAGACGGACGAACAATTTGGAAGTAATTGGCTACTCAGATTTTGACTTTGTTGGATGTGTTGATTCACGCAAATCAACATTAGGATACATTTTTATGATGGCCAGTGGATCTGTATCATGGAGGAGTGCGAAGCAGACCTTGATTGCCACTTCCACTATTGAAGCCAAGTTCGTCTCCTATTTTGAGGTTACTTTACATGGTCTGTGGCTTCAGAATTTCATTTCTGGGCTTACAATTATGGATTCTATTTCTAAGCCATTGAGAATATATTGCGACAATTCAGTTGTTGTTTTTATGGCTAAAAACAACAAAAGTGGGAGTCGAAATAAACACATTTACATTAAGTATTTAGCTATAAGAGAACGTGTTAAAGAAAAGAAAGTGGTCATTAAGCACATCAGCACTGAGTTGATGATCAATGATCCTTTGACTAAGGGCATGCCACCGTTTAAATTCAAGGACCATGGAATGAATATGGGACTTGGTTCCGTTATGTAGTCTCTCATTGCATGGACAATGTTATTTTAATGAAATTCTTAATTATTGTGATGTTTTCCTCATATTTATGTGCACCTTAATTTGATTTGAGAGAATTCATCTGTGTAGGACCAAGCATAAACATAAGGTTTATTCATTAAGAAATGGTTGCCACATAAATTTTAATAGAAATAAATACATAGTAATACATGGAAGATAATACTCGTCATTAGAGGACTTATCACCATGATTCATGTATCTATTACTTAATACAGATTATTATGGGTTTTAAGATGAGACATTAAGATTGGAAGTATGGACCAAGTGGGAGAATGTTAGTTCCCAACAAGAAATTAATTTAAGTGCAGTTAATTTTCATAATTTAAGGAAATAGCTACAGTTGATTTCCATAATTTAAGGTAACAGTGGCGGACTGTTGCCATCACGGATGGATTAAGATTCAGCTTCACCCTTTCTCTTATCTTTCCAAACTATATGGAAGAGGTTTTCAAGACACAAGTCAGAGTGTTATAAAGCTTCTCCGAAGAATGACACCATTCATTCACGTAAAGCTACGTTCTCCGAAAAATGACACCATTCATTCACGTAAGGCTACCTTGAGCACCAAAACCTGATGCTGGTACATTGTTCATAGAAGTCGTAATTTAAGGAAATAGCTGCAGTTGATTCCTATAATTTAAGGTAACTGTGGCAGACTGTTGCCATCACCAATGGATTAAGATTGAGCTTCACCCTTTCTCTTATCATTCCAAACTATATGGAAGAGGTTTTCAAAACACAAGTCGGAGTGTTATAAAGCTTCTCCGAACAATGACACCATTCATTCACATAAAGCTACATTGAGCACCAAAACCTGATGCTGGTACATTGTTCATAGAAGTCTCACATTCAGAAGGAATTCACAATTCATAAACATCATGAAGTGCGAAGCACTTCTCCCTCTCCCTTAAAGAATCAGAATTTTTTTCACACCCTTAAAAAGAAGTTGCGTTCTCACTTATAGTGAATCTTTTGTTCAATTCTAACATGCGAGAAAACAAAAACCAAAACCATCACCTCAAACATTCATACCCTTATCAGAAGAAACATCTACTTCCAAATTCAGATGGTTCTCTTCTTCAAAAAAAGCATCATCTCCTCGATCCATATCTTCCATTAACGCAATCTACGTCGAGTTCTGCTCTCTTCATCTCCCATTATGCAGCAAGCGGCTCATCGTACATATATATAGAAAATGCTTTTCTGAAGTTCCATTAAAATAAATGCTCCCGGTTATTCCAGAGAGAATGTAAGTCCACTGGAGTAGCTAACGAAGAATCCAGTGTATCCAACGGATTGCAGAGAACAGAAGTCAGTTCATGATTAATATATGAACTCAAACACGTAGCCCCATCGGCCTCTTGAATAGGCTGAGCCAATATGTTTTGACAGAGGCCATCGGAAGTCCACTGAAGGCTTTTGGCAGATATATTAGCTCCCGTAGTACTGTTATTGCTTAATGTTTTATGATGTCCACAAGAGCTAGAAAATGGCTCCACTGGGATTCCTGCAGACTGTTCAACCAGGACCTTTGAAACCACGTTTGAAGAGTGCAGAGAAGGCAAATCTGGATTTGTGGAAAATCCGAGATTTGACTGGTTAGATGGTAGAGGCATATGTGGATTGTATAGTATATGGTGGCGTAAGACTGGCAGTAGCTGAATCCCCAGCTGCTGGTCCAGTTTTGCGCTAATTTGATCCCGTCTGATGCTGGGTGCTGAGAAATGTGCAGCTCTAGGAATCTTATTCGTATAAATCCTCGGATCATTCAGCATTAGATTGTGCACATATAAAGACTCCCCCATGATTCTAGCCATTTCAGATAGTTGATCAGAAGAATCAAGATAATTTGAGCAACACTGAATCTGAGGAAGATGGTGTCCTGTTAAATTAGTCTTAGGTTCCATCAGTGTGGAGAAGAAGGACACATTATGAGGATTTGCATAAGTGATGGATTGTCTTTCAGAACATCTCTTTTCTTGATCATTCTCTGCGGTCATGTTGCAAGGGGACTCTAGGAGTGAAGGAAAGCATGGAGAGCCCAAAAGATCATTATATGCCTAACATTTCATCAGGCCTATGGAACTCATCTTCTGGACAGCACTCTTCTTAAAGACTTTGCACACCACCCATTTATCCTGCACCAAGTCCAAGCATATGCATATTAGGTGTCATAGTGTTTGGGTTCAGTTCTCTCTTATGTTGCACCAGGAGAGGTATTTTACAGCTCCCGTGGGGAAATTGAAGTGGAAGTTGACCGAAGAGTTACAGGGTTTGTTGGTAAATCTCTAGTTCTTGTGGGGCTGAACAAGAAGGATGTTGCTAAGAACTTGCCAGAGATTTCATGATGGACATGGGATTCGGGAAATACAAGTTCACTGGGTATTTTCTGCATTTTCTATCACTTGCAAGGTATGAAATCTGTGTATTAGATTTTCTGGTTCTATTGTTATAGTTGGTGGCCTTTCCTGTAGATCCAATCCACAGGGAACATACATCCAACCAATATTTGAGAAAAATGTTATTATGAAAATTTCAACTCAATGTCGTTTGCTTCCCTCACAAGAAAGTCCTGAATAGTAGGATAACCGGAACGTTACAGTTATTTTATCATTAGCTTGTATCGATTTAACTATTCCATTTGCTGAGATTATATGACTATGGGTCTAAGTTTATCCGTACCATTAGATAAAAATGGGAAAATAATATTAACTGAATTATGGAAATTAAAATATGATTGATTATTATTGCTACTTGAATAAGTTTATGGAAATTAATAAGCTTATGGAAATTAAAATATGATTGATTATTATAACTATTTGTATAAGTTTATGAATACTAATAATAATATTAATGGGCATATGGTAATTAATATTTTCAACAAAAAATTATGATTAATTATTATTAAATATATTTAAATTATAATTAAAAAAATTATATTATTATTAATTATAATTAATTACTATTAATTAAAATGGATTATAACTTACTAAACATTTTAGTTTAAATTTTGAACGTAGTGATTTCAAAATAGTTCCTAAGACAACTTTTAAGCATTATCTTTCTCCTTGGACCTGTCAAAGGAGTGGTTGCCGGATGAATAGGGTGTACTCAGGTTCGGATGCCTAATCATTCGACCGCATACTTTATCCCATTGCTCATCTTTGATCAATTCAGGGTGTACCTACATGGCGGTCTCATATGGAAGTTGGAACGGATTAATTATTCATGTCATCAATTAAAATAAAATAAAAATTGAAAGTTTTTTTTAAATATAAAATATGCCGCTTAACTTTTTTATAATTTCAATCGTGTGCACTTCCCGGATTAAAAAAGATATTTGCTATGTTTGCTTTATGTAAACCTTTACTTGTTTTACAAAATCTTTAATTTTTATCTTATTTCAATTTAGTGGTTATATTTTTCTGAAGTGTTTAAATTGTAGAAATTTTTTTATTGTTTTTTTTAGAAAATTAGTGTATGAAATTATGCATTTTAAATTTTTATATTTAATGATGAACAATTGTTACCATCAACGGATCCCCTCAGCATTGCGAATAATTTATAAAAAATTGTGCAAGTATTGATTAACACTTTCGATTTAAGATTTTAAAATTTTTATGTTTTTTTTAATGCAACAAGGTTTTTTAGTCTTTGTCATTATTTATTAGATTTTTATTTTACAAATCCAAAGCATCAATTTGAAATATTTTTTTAACATTTTTTTATAAATAGAAGGAAGGATTTGATCATAGCATGTTTTTACCACATTTAATACTTATAAGTATTTGTTTTCTAGGAATCTAATAATAAAGGAATAATAAAGAAAGAAATCATAACATAATTTTATAACATATACCATGATGTTAATAGATCCACAATGTTCATTTATTGTAAGTTTAGTTGCGTTGAGGACACTCTCCAACAAGTCTAGTATGTAAGAGATGTTGCCTTGTGCTATGTTATGTAAACATTTTGACTCAAAATAAAGTAAAATAAAAATAACACTAAGTTGTAATAAAAATTAGGAGTTAATTTTTTTAATCAATTTTTGTTGGGTAGTTAAGGTAAATTTGAAATAAAAATAAAATAATCCTATGTTAAAATAAAAATTCTATGTTATTATTTTTTTAATTAATTTTTGTTGGATAGTTAAAGTAAACTTTACTTCATCAAGGTACTGTGGTTTTCGAGCTCAAAGTTTATGAGAACCCCACGTATTGCACATGGTATTCATGTGGAATATAGCCTATTTAAAAGGGGAAATTAAACTAGTCTAGATCCATCTTAACTCTAAATCCACCAACTAAGGTAAAATCTTTCTGCATCTTAAAGTATTAATATATTTCTCATTATCCAAAACAATGCTAAAATATATATATGGTAAAATGCATACTTTTATTTAGATCCCATAGTATACATTAGCTTATGTAAACCACATCATAAACCATGTTAATTACTCTATTTTTGAGCTTTTATTGATAATTCTTACCATGTTAGTCATCTTATATGTCCAGATCTGTGTAGCGATATCTCATATATATACATGCTATGACATGTGAGCCTACATTTGATTTTAGGTTCTGAAGATTTTATTTTGAGTGTTGCATGCAATTTCAAATCAAGATTCAAGATTTAATAAGTTATTTGTGTGTTATGGTCATTTTATTTTTTTCTTATAATAAATATATGAAATTTTTTAGCATAATTATTTTATTGAATGATAATTTTTTAATCAAGCTTTTATTGATGAAAATAAAAATTTAAAATTTAATGAGTCATTTTTGTTTATCGTCATTTTATTTTTTAGGTTGAAATTTTTTAACATAATTATGTTATTGAATGGTAATTTTTTAATCAAATTTTTATCCGTGAAATTTAAAATTTTAAACATAGTTTTTCTTGAAAAATAGCATAAAAACTCAAAACATCTATTAAAAAAAAAAAGTTATATAGCAAGTAAAGAGAAATTCAAATTTCAACCCTAAATAATAACTAAAGAGTTCCTCCGGAGTGAGATGAAACGTAAACCCGGCGGCAGCTCGCTATGTTCGTATGCACTAGTCATCTGGTTCGAGGTCGACTCCATTGCGAACTCAATATTTCCCATCATATCGGGTTCTATCAATATTTGCGAGTACCGAACTGTAAAGCTCTGGTTGTTATTGATGGCCTGTGTCACTCTCATTCCAAAGGTTTGATTGTTCTTATCATAAAATCATGGAAATCACCAAGGGAACTGAAACGAGAAACGCATTACCAAATTTGTGATGGTAACAGCACAATAAACCTCGCTGTCAAAGCGAAATATTGACCATTTGTCAGTATTGACGGAAACCTGAGACAAACACGTCTATTACGTTTCTATCTGTATACATGTTATCACTTCATCAATAAAGGGAAGAGCAGGACGAAAATCGCGGGCATGAAAGCAAACATAAAATTTGAATTACAGTTGCTGCCCTACCCTAAATCACTTGAAGCATAAGCCTCCAATCATGTATGGAAGGATATTTAAGATTATCTAGCCTTCGAGAAAAATAACGATTTCGGTGACTATAATCCCAGATATCGACCCACCGCCTTTGATGCCGACCTCATTGTATTATTTTAAGGTCAACCTGTCCTTGGGCAACTCTTTAACGGAAGCTTATTGACCCTAAGCAAGATCGGGTAATGAAACAGCGACGCATGACATCTGGAAAAGGCAGCAAGGAAGCGATCATAGCCGCTGCCCAAAGTGAAAAGGCAACCCAACACAAATCAACATCATGAACGATGTCATGTTATGTCATTTAATTGGTTATCCATCATTTTCACTTTGGGCTTCGTTTCCCAGTAGAACATTGGGAGACAAAATTCCTTTGACCTGTGAGATCGTTGCTGTAAGTCGACTGACCTGTCTTAACCTTCTGGATCCTTACAGGCATTCAATTTTATATGCACATGCAAAGATTTAATTAATATTATCTATGGTGTATCACGATACAAAGTCACGGATAACACCCATTATCTCTCAGATATATACATAAATTCACGTGTCATTGTCAGTTTTCGAGGTTCAGCATTTTTAATTAAGTTACCCACATCAAATCTTTCAAACAATATAAATGTCGACATTTTATTTTCAACATGGAGGGAGGAGAATTCGGTGTATCGAGTTATGAGGGCGGATTCTGCGCACTCGATAGAGGAAGTTTGCTCGCCTCACCCGTGGGCTGTGGATGACTTGTTGGACACGAGTTCCTATTAAAAGAGGATTTATCAGTTGTGTATTGATTCTTGATTTTGAACACAAAATAAGGACAATTATCGGGCTGCGAGTTGATTCTTGATTCAAAAGACAAAATAGGGCTGAAAAGAAATAAAATGGAAAACTAAAACAATAAAAATGGAAAATTAAAACCATAAAAAACTAACTGAGATAAGAGAAATTCAAAAATAAGAAAGATAAGTGTTACTCGAGAAAATTAGGGGTGTTAGAAAATCGAGAAACTTTAATAGTTGGGGATTTTCTAGACAAATTTTTGGTTCTCCGCACATAAGTCTAAGGGGTAGAGAACTGATCAATGAATAATGAATATTTAGATACAAGGCTAATAAAAAAGGTTTATCACTGGATATTTGATGTTGGTCACATTAGGGAAAAAAAACCAATGAATGTAATGTATCATTTTGCATTAGTAGTCCTAAAGGAGAAGCATAAAAACAGGAATGGTATCATTTCATTCCTTAACAATATTGAGAGGATTCAACATTATTAGTGGTACTTCTTGGAGAGATTCGATGCTCACTTACAACATTTGGAGAGTCACCTCCAATGTGATTCTAAGCCTTCTGCACGAGTTGGAATAAATGTTTGGGATTTGTAAAAATATATAAATACCACAGATGATGGGACACGTATTTCAAGCTTAATGGTGGGCAAGACATCCTAGGGAGTGTTCATTTGGTTGTTTATGGCTAAGGAAATTGGCAAAGGCAATGGTGAAGGCATTAAAAAGGAAAAATAGGTATTTTGACACATTTATTTATAAAAACAATGAAAATTAGGAGAAAAGGAAGGTGAAAGGTCACATGCTGCATGTGAGGAGGAAATTGAAGGAAATTAATGGAAAATAAAGAAAATAGAGGTCTCATTAATAAAAAGGTTTTTGAGGATCAGTGGGCAAGACTTAGTCAACTCAATTTTGGAGCTCTCTCATTATTCTCTCTCTCTCTCTCTCTCTCATACTCTTGGACACTTAGAGTTTTCTTGGAGCACTTTCGCATTGGAGCAAGAAAGGCAAAGAAGGCAAGATGAAGAAAAGATCAAGAAAGGAAAGCCATGATTAGCCAGTTACAACAGGCTTCATTGCAGGTATCAACTTGCATGTGTATTTTCCTTGCTAGATTTGGCATGCATGGGATTGTATGTGTTTCTTTTCTACCATGGCATGGGTCTTGCCAGGGGTGGTAATATTTTCAACCTAGCCTTACCATTTTCTGATAGCTTTGATGAGATGGGTTCTCTCATGCGTTTTGTACGGAATGGCCAAATTGGATTCGAAGTTGGGTGTGGTGGATCTCTGAATTCAAAAACACATGGTGGTAGTGGTCCCTGAACTAGACTGAGGATGCGCGAAGCCACCGGCCTAGTAACCCCTGAAGTAAACTGTGGGTTGTAGTAAAGCCAGATTGTGCACCTCGGTGGGCCCAGGAATCCTTGCCGGTGAATGGTGGGATATACGGTAAAGTCAAGAGGTGTATTTTCTCTTCGTTGGGCCTATTGATTTCGGGATGGATGCACAGTAAAGCCTATGTGGAGCGCCTGGAAGGTATGCTTTTTGAATAATAATCTAGTGGTTTTCTAATAAGTTTCCTAATCTTTTCTGCATTATAAGTCTAAAGAATAAAAGGGTTTTGATAAATTATGTGAAAATGGACAAAAGAAGTTCAATCACCAATGATCGATGTTTTCTATGCAGAAGGACGCGGAAACAGGGGATTATCAAGCAGAAACAAGAAACAAAGGGAAAGCAACTGCTGTCCCAGCGCTAGGGAACCGGATGCGGACACGATCAAGCAAAATTAGAGCTGAATGATCCAGGAAGAGGACGTGGGACGCCAAGACGGAGAACGCAAGAAAGGAACGAGAAGAACTGAACGATTAGCGAATCCCTCAGGATCTCTGATCCTGAGGGATCGCTGCTTTAGCTTATCTTTTGTATCTAGATATCTCCGTCGTTTCTGTTATATAAAGATACCACGCCATTGAGCGTGGGGGGGATCGGTTGTTGTAATTACAGGGTTCGGAACAGCTTTGAGCGTTAAGTTTGCTAAGACTTGATTTTGTATCTTTTGTTAATGCAATCAATATAAAGAACTTTGTGTTCACTTCGTTTCTGCATCTGAAGTAGCTTCAAGCGGTGTACCATTGGTAGCCAAGGGCCCAGCTCCGACGGTCACTCACTGTTGTATCATATAGTGATTGGTGTGGTTTGGATTATTTCCTTTGTTTCAGCAATCTGATATATCTTTCACATGATAGACTATGTTTCTCAGTTAATCTCTGAATCTGAATAAGTTTCCTAATTCATGTCTCTGTGTTATCTAAAGTGAATTTATTTGAATTGCATTCCGGTATTGGTATGACTGGTATCATCATTGGGTTCACATAAAATAAGTGTTTGTGAGATTTGAAGACAATATCATTTTGTTCAGAAGTAGTCACATCATACATTACTCTCAGATTGTTGTAATAGCTTAGAACGCGTGTATCCGTTTAAGTTTGCTATTCCAATTAAGTTGCTGTTCCATTGCGTTTACTGTTCCAATAGAGTTAGCTGTTCCATTTGATTTACATTTCCTGTTTGCTGTTCCATTCGTTTATGCTGTTTATTCGGTTACTACTGTTCCATTTACCTATGCTGTTCCATTTAATTCCTGCTGTTCCTTTTTATAAATATTGTTCCATTTACTTGTGCTTATCTGCCTTTGTTGCTTCCGCGTGATAGCAGGCCTAAGACTGTCGTGAGCCCAGCAAGACGCTGCCTGACTCCCAGATCTATAAGCCCATGCTTTGGTTTTCTTCTTTATCAGTTTCTAGAGGGAAGGGTTATTGATTCCGTACCCTTGACTGATCAAATTGATTTGTGTGATCTTGTCCTTGAGTTGATTCGGTTTAGTAACTGTTTACTTTCAATTCATTAGAGCACTATACTACCGAGCATTACTTGGGCAAACAACCTCGGATTGAGTTACTCCTTGAAAGAACCAAATGATCCCGGATTGACTTAATAATGTGGAATAATTGGTGGTGTGAGAGACCCTAGTTACCGACCTAC
>APFE030994092.1:0-11166 GCA_000404065.3 Pinus taeda
AACTTATCCAAAGCAGTCATGACACGTATCACCATTTGGCAACCCTTATCGCACAACCTGCTTGCGTGGCAGTATGGGCCCACCTCTCCGTCTCCGTTCACCTTATAAATGGTATATGGTTTTGGAGATCTCACATTAAAGTTCACTTTAAAAAATGAGAAATTACAAAAAGATATATTGTTTCAAATAAATTATATAAAAAGATATTTAAGAAATTCTGGAAAGATGCATGGTTTTGATGTCATAGTGTCAATTCATTATATGTGAATCAGAAATGATAAAATTAGAATCTCGTCCAAAATGTTAGTTTAAATCTTTTGTTGTAAATTATTTTTATTTTAATATTTGGAGTGGTACGTTTATATTTATATTTATTCTTTGATATTTTTTAAAATTTAGTATAAAATAATTTTTTGTTTAATAGAAATGAGATTGATATTTTTAATAATTAATAAATATTATTATAGCTATTATATGTGGGTCAGTATTGACATTTATTATTTATGTAAAGCAAGTTTTATTATTTATGTAAAGAAAGTTTTAAGTGATATTGTTTATTTTATTTTTTTAATTAAATAAAATTATTAATGAGAATATATTTACTAATAAATTATTATTTTTTAGATCATATTTATATATAGTAGTTTAATTAAATGTTTTGATTTCTATAATATTTATGTGTATATTTTTTATAGGTTGATTTTCAATAAGTACATTTTTACTTATTTATTTGGTATTTAAATCTTGTTTTCTAGTGAAAAAGGCGTTTTAAATATTTTTTTTCTTACAATTTGTTATAAAGAATGTCTCCAAGTGACATATGTTTAAGCATGTCATCAATGAACCATAAATGGGAATAAAGAAAGGCTTTTGTAGTAGTCATCCCACCTATACATCTCCTACTTCAAACCTCGCTAGGATTTTCCCCACAAGGCAAAAGAAGCTTGTCATTGGCTAGGAAAAAGTGAGGTGGTAGTTTTGATTGGGTGTAGAGTAAAACAGAGATGCCTCCAAAGAATTTGTCATAAAATGTTTAGCAAAGGCAGTACAATGTTCTAATTCACCAATCAAGAGTCAAATTCAATGTCCAAAAATAACGGTGTTATTGTGTTGTATTTTATTTCTTGCTTAGTCTCTTATTTCCACATAATATTTAATTAGGTGAAGGTTGCAGTGCATGTATTTTGATATTTGTTGTAGGAAACTGCAAGTAATTTGTTTGAAGGAATTTAGCAAATAGGAGAAATATCATCAGTTGTTGCAGTAGGAATTTTGGTTTAGGAATTTTCACATCAACTCATCTATGTTCATCTCTATTGAACACTCTCAAATATAAAAGAAGAAGAACTTTCAATATAGGCATATCGGGCTCTGTGGGATTGCTTCAAACCATATAGTGTTTTCTTCAACCCGCAAACACGAGTCTTCATGTCCTTCACTTCAAATCCCTTAGGCTGCTCAACATATACTTCTTCTTGTAGTATGCCATGAAGAAATGTCATATTTACAATAGGAGGGATGTCACTTATCCTATGAGGTAAGGATCACACCTATCCCACTGTGTGATGACAACAGGAGGGATACCACTTACCATAAATGGTAAGGATCACGCCTATCCTATTGCCTTTTGATCTTCCCAACTTGACCCTTAAGAGTCAATGGTAGAACACCTGCATCTCTAACTTGAGTGGGATGCCACTTACCATATATGGTAAGAATCATGCCTAACTCAAGCAGTCGACACCCATTGTCCAGATGAGCGGGAAACTAGATGCCAACTAGGTTGTCCTCCATTAATACTATCCAGAGTTCCCTCAACCCCAGGAGCTCTAAGGCTCAATTCCTCACCCTAGGAGCTCATACAAGGGTGAATATCATAGCTCAGTGTCTTCGATCAGCTGGGACCCTTACCTGGGAGGGTCACATCCATTAGTCCAAGCTTCTCTCTAAAGACCTAGAAGTTCCCTTTCAAAAAATCCTTGGTAAGTGTATTTGTTATCTGCTCATCAGTCAAAATGTGATGGAGTCTCACAACTCCTCTCTACAACATGTTTCGAATGCAGTGATACCTTATCTCAATATGCTTAGACTTGTCATGAAATATGGGATTCTCTGCCATTCGAATCCCACTCTTGTTGTCACAGTATATGATTGTCGTATCCAGAATCTGCTCAAATAGCTCTCCAAAGAGCTTTCTCAACCAAACTACCTCACAACAAGCCATGCTAGTAGCAATGTACTCTGCCTCAATCATGCTTAAAGCCACAAATTTTGTTTCCCGCTCATCCAATATATCATCGTAGACCCCAGACTAAAGTAGCACCTTGATGTGATTTTCCTATCAATAACATTTCTAGTCCAGTCAACATCAGTGTAATGATGAATTTGTACATCTCCAACATTATATATTCGACCAAGATTAATTGTCCCATGAAAATATCTCAGTACGTGTTTGGCAACAACCCAATATGCATGGAGGGGCTCGGTCATGAATTGACTTAAAGTGTTCATTGCAAAGCATATGTATAGACGAGTGTCCACAAGGAACAGTAATGCCCCAGTTAATTGTCACTACTCGAAAGGGTCTGCCAAGTCAGTTCCAACAACGTCTCCACATAACTTCTTGAAGTTTATCTCCATTGGGGTGGTCAAGGCTTTGAATTTTTTCATTCCAAATCTTTCCAATAACTTCACAACATATTTTCATTAAGAATGGAAAAATCTCTCCAGGTGTCTACAAAACCTCTACTCCCACGAAGTAATGCATCATACCAAGATCACTCATTTCAAACTCAGAGGCCAACTCCCTCTTACACTCGAGCATCAAGGACTCACTACCTATCAAGAATAGATCATCAACACATAAAACTGAAATCAAAGGGATACCTTAGAACACTTTGAAGTAGAGGTTCAAATCAACACTTCTTCTTGTGAATCCAAGCTTCACCAATTAACGTTCAATATAGGCATATCGGGCTCTGTGGGATTGCTTCAAACCATATAGTGTTTTCTTCAACCTGCAAACACGAGTCTTCATGTCCTTCACTTCAAATCCCTTAGGCTGCTCAACATATACTTCTTCTTGTAGTATGCCATGAAGAAATGTCATATTTACATCCATCTGTTGAAGAGTCCATACTTGACTAGTAGCAAGGGCAACAATTGATCTAATAATAGTGTAGTAGGCAATGGGAGCAAATATATTGTCATAGTCTTCTCCCTCTTTCTGGGAGAAACCTCAAGCCACAAACCTTGATTTGTACTTCTTAATGCTTCCATCAACTCTATGCTTGATCTTATATATCTATTTTGAAGTTACGATAGACATTTTCCTTAGGTCTTGACACAACATCCCATACATTATTCTTCATAATCGATTCATATTCTCTGAACATGGCATCCTTCCAAACGTGTTCTTTCATAACTTATTCAAAGGTAAAAGGCTCATCCTGGATCATAGTGCTCATAGCTACAATGTATCCCTTATATCGACATGGCTTCTTACTTTCTCTAAAGGCCCTTTTGGCAAGAACATATCTCTCAGTATATTGTAAAGTATCACGAAGCCATAATGGTCTCTTCTTGGCAAGGGGACCACTTGGAGGAGGATCCAAGGGGTCCATAGGCTCCATGGGATCATAAACAATGTCCTTCTAATATTTTGGCATAGAAAGACCTTCTAATATGTTCATATCATCATATTTCTTCTTAGTAGGAGAAGGTGGAGGAAGGTCCCTTGCTTTTCCAAGGGAAGCATCTTGATCGAAAGTTACATCCATGTTAAACTCGATCTTCCTTCGACCAAATATGTATATTCTAAATGCTTTAGAATTTTCATAGTAACCAACAAATGTACCAATTTATTTATGGTGGCTTCCAACTTGTTCCTCTTGTCCTTTGACACATGGAAATATAGGGGGCAACCAAATATCAGGAGATGTCCAATGTCAGGTTTCACACTTGTGAATACTTCTTTAGGAGTCTTGTTGTCTAATGCTTGATGAGGAACCTAGTTTTGAAAACATATACTATTGTATTTATACCTTATCCCCATAGGAATTTCAACAACTTTTGATTATGCAGCATAGCTCGGGAAGTGTCAACGATGGACTTGTTCTTTCTTTTGGTCACTCCATTATGCTCAGGATTATAAGGTACAATGATTTCCTTCTTGATACCTTCCTTCTTGCAGAAGTCAATGAATTTATCTGAAATGTACTCTCCACCATTATCAAACTTGAAGATTTTGATTTTATTCCTTTTTTGATTCTCTATCAATGCATTGAACTCCTTAAACATATCAAAAGCCTCATACTTATGCTTCAAATAGTATATTCATGTCTTCCTGGAGAAGTCGTCAATAAATATTATATAGTAGAGTTTTCCACCAAAAGAGTGTAAAGGCATTGGTCTACATAGGTCAGAATGAATGAGTTGAAGAATATCATTGGTCTTGTTCCTATTAGAGGGGTATAGTCCCCTTGTCTTCTTTCCACTGTCACATCCCGGACATACTCCATCGTGATTGGCTTGAAAATTAGGCATCCCATAAACTAACTTCTTCAGTTTCGGTAGATCTTCATAATGTAGATGTGCCAACCTTCAGTGCCATATCTCACTTTGATGATTAGTTTTGTGGACCATTGCTAGCATAGGTCTTCCCTTAACTCTATAAAGTCCTTCAACTCTAGATCCCAAGGTAAAAGCATACCTCATGTGCAACTACATAGGCCATGTGAGGAATTTTCCTTTGATGAAAGCTACTATCATACCCTTGTCTTCCATAGCACAAATAGATACCAAGTTCTTCTTTAATCCTGTAACGTACATCACATCATGAAGAAGAATGGATTCACTAGAGTCCAAATGAAATTTGATGGAACCAAAACCCTTCACAGGATGAGTAGAGTTGTCTCCAAGAATGAATTTCAGACTTGTCTCCTTCTCCACTAGGTTAGAGAAGACTTCCTTGTACCCAGATAAATGTCCAAAAGCCCCACTATCTACCAACCAACTATGATACGAATCCAAAGGGAAAGAACTAGAAAGAGCATAAATAACAATATATTTAGATTGACTAGAAGTTGCATTTCATACTTGGAGTTCCTTCATAGTCATCTAGAGTATCTATTTTCCTTCTATCATCCCTTATTCTTCTATCATCTCCTATTCTTTGATCATCACATGTTATTCTATTGTTTAACATGTTATTGTTGAAGCCACGATTGTTGTTGTAATTGGACCTTGAAGCATCTCTCTTCTTCGGGTAGTCTCAAGCATAGTGACCATGCTTGTAACAGTTGTATCATTTAATATCCCTTAACCTTTTATTAGAGCCCTTTGATTCAAGAGGAGACCTTCTTGAACCAGATTTACTTCCCCTTCCTTTCCTCTTTTTGTTTTGAGTGGCAAATGCAGAGGGCTCTCCTTCTTCATGCTTTTGAATTCTTCCTCTAGCAATCATCATGGCCTCTTCTTGAGTGCAATTCCGAACGAGCTCATCAAATGATGGAAGAACATTATTGTTGCTTAAAGTAGTAATGAAAATTTCCCAAATAGGAGGAAGACCTTGAAGAGTCACCACCACTAGCTCTCTGTCCGATATTTGTTCACCAACAAATTGCAATTGATCCCTTAGGCAGAATACTCTCATGATATAGGATTGCACATATTCCCCTTTGTTCATCTTCATTTCTTTGAGTTGATTTTTCAAAGATAAGATATGATTCAATTTGTTGAAACATTCTAACCAACTTGCCATAAATATCCTTATGCTTCTTCAAGATACCAACATAAACAAGAAAATGATCTTGCAAATCATCAATGAAAAATTCTAGGCTTTGGGCTCACCTTTCTTGTATTTGGATTTGATAACAACAGAAGCATTTGATGGAGACTCGGGTACCTTTCCTTTCACATATTCCAAAACAACATTGTCATCTATTATAACTTTCAACCTAATCTCCCAAGTAACAAAGTTAGACAAGTCACCCAACTTCTCAGTATCCTTGAATTAAGAGGTAGACATCTTGACCAAATCAAATAGTCTCCTTCAACTTCTTTTAAGAATGACTTCTCTTGTCTCTTGTCTTCACCTTAGCTTTGGTACAATGTTAATTTTCCACTGTTTTATGTCGTTACAATCACTTTAGACCAATTATTTTCTTTAAATTAGTTCAACACAATTTAATCTTCCAATTACCAATAGAAATTGTAGATAGAACAATAAATGCAATAGACAATAGAATACAATCAAGAGCAATAAGGGACACAAGGATTTGGTCAAAGACCGGGGAAAATCCCACAACAGGGATAACCCTTTCAAATTCTTCTTCTTATTAGATTATCATAAAATATTTAGAAAAGAGAGTAAAATATTTCAATTCACCAAGCGTCAAAGTCAATCCCAAAGCCAACCAAACAATATCCAATAGATGATCCTTATAGACAAATCTTTCCAAAGTCAAAATCTTTGAAGTATGTGGTTAACGACCAACAAAATTTAGGTCCAGATAGCAGTTACATGGACCCAATAATAGTGAGTGCGGCTGAAACTCTCCAGCCATAGGGAATACCCTATCAAGCAAGCGGTTGCAGCCAAGATGTCCACGAACCAACCATGTGGCTCTAGAACAATATCTTCTTTTTTCACATGTGAGCTTTGACCCTGCAATTTCAGACTTGTACAAACCAATTTCATGAACCAATTTCGGACCTGTACGAACCAATCCAAAGAAGAGGGAGAAGAAGATGCTTGATGATGATATCGAAATGAGGTTAACTTGTCTTGTATTTATATGCTTCCAAGGGTGTCCAATTTCCCTTAAAGTTGACTTGTACTTTTGTGCACATGTGGGTTTCCTCCTTTAAAATACATTTTTCCTTAACCAAATTAAATCCTTCCAAAGGCTATGAGGGGTCTTTCTTAACGAGGAAGACTATTCAAAGGAGAGAATTTGTCCCTCAGGTCCCAAATTAACAATTACTAGATCAAGATTGTCAATATGTTCATGGGGATACTATAAAAATGGTTTTATGGCTGTTGTTTTGCATGTGGGTAGGCCTTGGCACCCATTTCAAGTCGTTTAATTGATGAAAGCATGTCGATCTTGTTAGGTAAACTTGACTCGTGATAGAGTCAAAGGAGGTTAAACAGTAATGGTTTTGGGGCACATGGTATTATGCACACATGGTATTCTTCCCGTGGTATTATATGTAATGGAGCCTACAAAATGCTCGAAGGACTTCATTGTAATGCAAAGGCATGGAGGTGAGCGGTGAAGGCTCACTTGGCCGAATTGGCCAGGGTTTTGGACAAGGATAATGAAATTTCATTATGATCAGGTTTTTCCCAGATTTGGGGTTTTCCCAAATAAATACGTGTGTTTATGTGTTTATGGTTGCTGCTGGTTATTTTTATATTTTTTCATCTCGGTAAATCTCAATATTAATTTATGTTCTTTGGTAAATTTCTGAACAATTGGTATCAGATCCATGGTTGAGGCTTTGGGCTTTGAATGTACGCCTTCAGTGAAGGATTTATTTTAGCCCAATGGATAAAAGGATCAGCCCAGAAGTTTGTTGTTATTGTTCGTGAGATCACCGTTGAAAATGGTTAAAGAGATAATTGAATTTAGATTTGGTATGAATATGGAACAATGATGTGGTCAGGGCCTGCGTTGAAGGACTGAGACAGGCCATCGAGCTTCAGATCTGATCAATTGGATTTCTACATGCCTAATTGCTTAATCAGATATGTATCATTTGTTGGATTGATTTCACATGAAGAAGTTGAAGGACGAGAAGCGTTGGCAACAAATCCAAGGAAGGCAACAAAGAAACAAAACAAAGATGCCCACAATTGAGCGAAGATGGGTTAGAAGAGCAGCAGCAATAAACAAAAAAAAAATTAATGAAGTCAAAATTATTACATGTAAATGGGCATAATACTGTAAGAATTGGTAAGGCATGTGTACCCTTGGGTAATCATCGGTAAAGTCTGGGTTAGACCTAGGTGATAGGGGTGATAGGGGCAATAGTGGTTGAGTTTATGTTCCTTATCAACAACCTCCTATTATGGGTACCTTGTAGGCTTAGGGTTACTAAATTGTGGGCCTTTACTTCTAGTTGCCTTGGGAATCCCCATACACATTGTCAACATGTTATGGGGGAATGTCTTATTGGCTTAAAGATGTCTATGACCATGACACTCTGTTGTATGTGTACGATGTATTAAAGGGGTTTTTAAATGTTTTGAGAATGTTTTAGTTTTCACCAATGTAATTTAATGAGAGATTTTGTTATTGAACTAGACATGTTTCTGCTTATGGAGGATTGCTTATGAAATCCGCTTGTATTTTATAAAATGTTTGATTATACATTAAATAATATTATTAATAAATGAAGGAAGCATTTTACCAAAACCTTTTATAGACAAGTAAGATAAATGTGCCTTATAGTAATAAAACACCTCTTATATGTGATATTTATTTAGTTCTAAAATTAAAAAACATTTATTAGTTTACAAAGTATGCATTGAATCTAATGCTCCATCCTTAGTTAGCATAAAGGGTGGTACCTTCCTCTAGCATTGTTTGTGTTATCACACATTTAAAAGATAGTATGAAATAAAATGACTATTTTGCTTTTTGCTCATAAGTTATGGTTAACACAAGAAATAGGCAATTTCTTTCTTTTAGATATTCAATGGATAGAGACAACATCCTATGAGTTAACACAAATTGTTGGCACCAATGTTGTTGGGCATTCAATTAATTCAATGCATCATTTGAATCCTCTAGGTTGAGGCACACTAGTTTTTGTCTATGGGTTTACTAGGGATTCAATTTATGAATGTATGGAAGCATAATTTAGGTTTCTTTATGAGATTTTCATTGGAAAATAAAATAAAATAAAATGGTGCTCTAGCATGCCACATAAGAACCTTTCAACTAAATATCCATGAGTAGAAGGTATTCATTATGCTGAAGTTGCATAACGCTTGCGCCTAAACATCAATAACGTTACTTAAAATCAAATTTAATAACTCACAATGTGATGCAACAAGAGTGAATTGGAAGGACAATTGTTTATAACTTGAAAGGACATGAGGATGAACATGTGGCCTACTAAATTATAATATATTTGTTTTCCATTTTTCTTTTTTTTAATGAATGCATGAGATGAACATGAAAATAACCCCATGAGGCCTAGTGACTTGGATGAACTTAAGTGAAAAATCTCGATCCGCCTCATACTTTCTTCTACCTATACTTCATTTTCCTAATTTTTTTCATTATTGATATGTTATCTTAGCACACCTGCAATAAATCATAAACCATTTTGAAAAAAAAAAACTTAAGCTTATATATACTTTTGAACTAATTAACAATATGGACCTTTTCAAATATTTATACCTAATCACATTAATAAGAAGAAAAAATCTCATATATGTTTACCCTAACATTTAACATATTGGTTCCTTTACAAAGGGAAATGAAGATTCCCACTAAATTCTTTGATTCATTAAATTTATGAAAATTTTGTTATATTATATAGGTTTTTATACTCTTTCCCATTTTTTTAATTTTATATATTAAAAAAAAAGAAAATCCTTGAAATAATATCTTTATAGTCCATATAAGGAATATACATTTGTTTATCACCAAGGGGCTCTTAAACAACAAGACTCAAAATCCATTATATGGATATACTCATTATGAGTTCACATGTCACATGTTGGAATTGAACGTAGGTGGGGAGGATAGCAACATTTCTCCTGGCCACCCAAGCTACATTCAATTGACATTTGAAAATATGATATTATGTACATGCATTTTATATAATAATAAAAAAATGGGTTGTGTGCAAGTAACTATCATAAGCAAGACTAGTAATGAGAGGCAAAACTAATAACTAGAGGCACTATGGGGGTTATTGTTGAGTCCCAAACTTACATCTTCCCTACATACCATTTTAGCCTTTTTCTCCAGTTACCTGAACCTCCAAGCTATAAAATCATTGCATATTAGTTTAAAATGAGCATATAAATGGTTTCCTAACTATGTCTTGTGACTGCTGTTTGATTTAGAATTTTGCTCAATGAGCTGCGGAATCTTGTCACTTTCCGCAGCCAGAATCAGTTTCTGTAGCCTTTTTGTTAAAGTCTATGCTACAAGTGTCTACTGAAGAATCTAGCCACATGGGCAAGCTACAAATTATGTGGACATGGAACGTGTCCCCTTGGTTCAACCAAATCATCCACAGAAGCCCGCGGTCAACGCCGGTCAAATGGTGGTCAACACTAGGAGTTTTGCGGTGGCAAAAGTCTATTTTCATCATGAGGAGGATTGCGTGGCAAGATCCTGAGATTTAGGAGGTGCGCTAACACCTGGAGACTTCCCGTGAACCGAATCCAACAAACCACCCTCCTTGGATTTACTTCCCACGACTACCATGCTGCTAAATTTCTGATTTTGGTCTTTTACGTGTCTGTCTACCAGCGCAGACCTTAGGAATTAGTTATGTATTTCCTGCTATAAATAAAGCATCTTCGTATGTGTATAGGCTAGCTGATGATATGTAATCTTGACAGTTTTTACGAGCCATCGAGTCGAGACTTAGTCTTTATTTTATGACTGTACTGCAATATATGAGAAGACACTGATTTTGAGTTCAAATCCGTGATTGGTTTCTGATTGACTGAGGTTGCAGAGGGCCCTTGTACACCAAGGTCCTGTAGTTGCTATATAGCTTTATGTTTTTCTTCATTTTACGCTCTTGATGCCATAGATGTTTGCTGTATATATTACATTGCTCATGGTATTTATATTGTTTGCTGTCCATAGCTTCTTTTATGCTTTCAATTGATTGTCAACTGATCAGTATTTTCCTTTCAGGTTCTAATAGAAAGCCCGGGCAGTGCACATAGTTTTTGATGACTAATGACACGATGGAATTATCTTGTCCTTCTGCTGATTTTTTTTCTTAGTTCTAATTCCAACATTGTTTATTTCTTCAGTTTTGCTTTGTTCATTTGCTTTTCTGCAAGATAGATATTAGACTATTCATATCATTCTTCAGTTACCTCCTATAGCCAGAGTGAGTCGAATGGTGAGGGATTGAGTGTGAATGTATAGTTTGATACTAGTTTATTTACTTTTGCAA